>JACJUY010003397.1:73029-88756 GCA_014220935.1 Platorchestia sp. MABIK
AGTCTCGGCGCTGGTGGCGATTTTCTCTGTTGGGTCTAGGAGAAAAATTCTAAGCACAAGGCCCCACTCTCCCCAGGTGTCTGAAATGGGTACCGGTCCTGACCGGGGGAAAGCGTCATGGCGTCCTGGTGTTAGTTATAAGGCATCTGAAAAACCAATGTAAAAGGTGATATGTATCATGCTTCAATTGGAAATAAAGCATCCGTAGATGCCGATGTTTGTTTTTAAAACTTGAATAAAACACGGATTTAAACTCGGATGCTTGTTCTCGGACAGCACCTTAAGCGGCCGTAGACGATCAATTTAAATGTCAATATCATTGACTCAATATATTGATGAAATTTTTTGTTGCCCACAAAGTCAATTCATTGACGGTCGTCAATCAAGCCCACAGACAATCAATTAAATTGTCAATATTCATTATTGTCAATCATATTGACAATGAAATTGATCGTCTATGGGCCGCTTTAGCTTTCGGCGAGGGCTTTTTCTTGATCAGACTCTTGTTTACTTGTTACTTAAAAGCGCAGAAAAAATTAAAAACTGTCCGTGACTAGAGTTAACTGAGAGATCACAAATGCAATCTGAAAAAGAAAAACGAAATTTTAAGGAAAGCAATTTAAGCATGTGAGAACATTTTGACATTAATGAAATGCAGAAATAATTGGATTTTCACTGTCAATTTCCGGAATCCGGAAGGGGAATCAATAGTAAAATTATGAGTCTCTCCCCAGAGATTCACGCACGCGTACATTTTTGCTGAAATCTTGAAGTTAAATGAAAAAATTCGCATCATGAAAGAAAATTTTCCGTTCATTCATTGTGAAAGTAAATAGAGTTCATGCTTAGGTCTGTGACACGTGCTAAAATGCTCCTTATTTTTAGTCGTCAACACGCGACTAATTATAATACACTCGTCATAAGAAGTAGGAATAGAAAATACATGTAGTAGTTGGATTACAATTGCTACAATGGCAATTTACCTTACCATTCCATTAATTAATCACAATTATAGAATGCTAAAAACTCTCGCTATATTACAGAATTTAACTACAATGGCAATTTACCCTACCATTCCATCAATTAATTATTTACATTGAGTACTAAAAACTCTCGCTATATCACAGAATTTAACTACAAAGGCAATTTACCCTACCATTCCACCAATTAATTATTTACATTGAGTACTAAAAACTCTCGCTATATCACAGAATTTAACTACAAGGGCAATTTACCCTACCATTCCACCAATTAATTATTTACATTGAGTACTAAAAACTCTCGCTATATCACAGAATTTAACTACAAAGGCAATTTACCCTACCATTCCACGATGCCCTGAGCCAATCGCAATCGCTCAATAATCGCTCCGTCTTTTAAAAATCCGGGATATGAGGATGATTTTTCACAAGAATCTAGCACACTGGATAACTTTTTTCATATCGATATTGTTACACTCGGAAGATACTTGGAATTTTTCATCCCTCAAGAAGTTTTATTCACTTCCGAAATTGTTTTCGTCAATTTAACATCGTCATTTCCTTTGACCCATTCTCCCTCCAAAAAAAATATAGTTTTTTATTAAGAGTTGCTCATGACTCACTGGTTGTATTCTTATATCAGTTTATTACTCTTTCCACACCTCCTTTCGCAGCAGCTTCATGAGCGTTGGTCATCGAGTGCGACACTTCAAACATGACCGAAGTTTTGGGCCATAGCATAACCTACTATAACCTATAACCTACTCAAAGCGTCCCGATAACGAACTCTGAATAGTGTTTAAATTTTATTGGTTGACAATACGTTCTTGCTTTAAGGTTTCCCAAAATCCATCGTCATTGTCTTGATCGCAGTCGAAATGACCTTGAGTGTTACTTTCAAACGTAACTGAAATGGTGGAATGGCGTCGAGTGTTGCTCTCAAACGTAGTTGAAATGGTGAAATGGCCTTGTGTGTTGCTTTGAATTGTAGTTGAAATGGTGAAATGGCCTAGTGAGTTGCATTCAATTGGAGTTGAAATGGCCACGAGTGTTGTAATCAATCAACCTGAAATTTTCCTTTTCACCTCATTGGGCTTCCGGGGCCTATTGACGAGTCTGTTGAATGATGTAGTGAAATAAGTACGGAACAGGACTCTATTCAAAAATCAATTTTGGTACATATTTGCGAATTGATCGTGCACGTGCTATTTTTATGCACTTCACTTAGTCACTTGCTATAACTGTTGCACTACCGAAGAGTACAATTAATGTCCTTCCATGAGCTTCATCCATTTTCGCTCTCCGGGATAAATTGAAGCTGCGAAAAATGTGCTTTCGCTTTTACACATCCGAATGCCCAAAACACGCTTCGTTCTTTTTATTCTTGACTGCAATTTCTTTCTCCGACAACCCTAGATAAAATCGAACCATTTTTCAAATTTAACTATAACATGACCCCAGAAATGTTCTCGGTCTACTCACGGATACCGGTAATATCCGATGATAAGCTGTCATGGAGATTATTTTACAACTTACACTTGCCTGTCATGTTCCTTGACATATTGCTCGTCAGATAAGCTGGCGTATCTAGCCGTCAGATAACGACACCACTGTCCTAGTTTATTCGTTTACGAATTGAAGAATCGAAATGCTTTTATTCCGTCCCATTTCATTCGTTTACGAAGAGAAGAAGCGAAATGCTTTTCTTCCGTCCTATTTCATTCGTTTACGAATAGAAGAAGTGAAATGCTTTTCCTCCGTCCTATTTCATTCGTTTACGAATAGGAGAAGCGAATGCTCTTCCTCCGTCCTGTTTCATTCGTTTACGATTAAAAGAAGCGATATGCATTTCCTCCGTCCTATTTCATTCGTTTACGAATAGGAGAAGCGAATGCTCTTCCTTCGTCCTATTTCATTCGTTTACGAATAGAAGAAGCTGAATGCGTTTCCTCCGTCCTATTTCATTCGTTCACGAATAGAAGAAGCTGAATGCGATCACTCCAACCTATTTAATTCGTTTTGGAAGAAAATAGCGAAATCGTTAGACGGAGAAATATATGTTTTCGAAAACGGCACCACTGTCCTACTTAATTCATTTACGACAAGCAAAAAAATGTGTTTTATTTTATTTGTTTTGTCGTGTTTAACCTCTTGACGAATAAATATAGTGAAATAGTATTACAATAGTTTCCTGCGCCTTGCAATTTCAGTTAATTCCAGTATTCATAAAATTTCACAGATCATTGACTTTTCCCAACAACAAATGTGCGGCATTTTGAGGTTTCCTTCATTTTAAATTCACACGTCATCTTTTAAAATAAACAGCTGTGCTTCATTGGCAAACCAGTGCTCATTTTGTTCCTATATGTAATTCCATTTTCCCTAACTCACAAGACACCAGCATCAAATCATTTTCACTCATATGCAGCCTTATGCTCATCTCCGAGCGTTTAACCAACTTACTACTACTTGATTACAATTCAACTTCCAACAAATGAATTCAACTTACTACTACTTAATTACAATTCAACTTCCAACAAATGAATTCAACTTACTACTACTTAATTACAATTCAACTTCCAACAAATGAATTCAACTTACTACTACTTAATTACAATTCAACTTCCAACAAATGAAATGAGTTCTTGCTCAATAATGAACTTTCCAATTAAGGGACAATGAACAAGTGAGATGTTTAGCTTAGAGTTACAAAATTCACTGAATGCACAAATTCCTGCGAATCATTTATTTTGTCAGTGATCTATTTCTGCATCCATGCAGAATGGAAATTTCAAGTTTAATTCTTATAAATTTGAACAACGCTCATAACTCATCCGGCCATTAAATTTAAGAACATCTTCTTAGGCCTATAACAAAGACCATTTTTGCGATCTTGAAATAAATCCGACGCCTATTTAATGTGCGACATGTTTAAATAGGGCTGCATGTTTGGTATGTCTAATTTCAATTCTTCTTTAAGTATATTTCAGTTACCACCATCGACTGATATTAGTTTCCCACTACTATGCTTCCTCTTAGTGAGTTTTCTCATTGACATCAGGATGTGAGGAAATTATAGGAGAATTGATTGATACCATTTCATAAAATGCTAAATAATTTAATATGTTTCCTGCGGAGGGACCCACCAGAGGTTACAAAAGGGATTTCCATAATGGGCTTGACTGACCTGCAGTTGCTAACTCAATTTTTATAAATACTTGATGGTGACTAAATGCAGGCACCATTTATTTAATGTTCATTAGTTTCAAAATTTGTCTCTTAAGCTAACTGTAATTTGAGTTGATAATAAACTTCAGTACAACCCCCTGCAGTTAACGTGTCAAATGCTTATGAGTGAAACTCGCTTTGCTTGCTTCTAAAATGCCTGATAAGGTTCAAGCGAAAAAAATTCATTAATATACGTTACTTTTTATCGCCTGATTCATGGATGCTTTCATTTGAACATCACGTGATGGCAATAAAACTTTATCGACATGATGACTCGAGCTTATAGAAAGCCTCGCCTGATCTGTAAAACACCAGTCTTCTACAGGCCTCGCACAAGAAAGGTTCTACAGCGGAACAATTTCCCACTGAAGATTGACTTACATTACTTTTTTCAGCTGCATAAGACCGTCGCAAACATGAAGAAACTCCTCATCATTGTAGGCTGCCTAGCTATCTTCGCCCATGCCATTCTCGCAGCTCCATCGGGTAGCGATGAGTCGTTCGAAGATAACCGCAGCGACGAGTCTGTGGAAAGACCTAGCAAATTGACCTTCAAGTCTTCCGATGACTCGGGTGCAGACAGCGACGAGTCTGTGGAAGTGCGTCGAAGAGACGTCAGTGACGAGTCTGCCGAAGAACCTATAAAGTACGCTTCCAAGTCTTCCGACGACTCACGTGCTGACAGCGACGAGTCTGTGGAAGTGCGTCGAAGAGACGTCAGTGACGAGTCTGCCGAAGAACCTATAAAGTACGCTTCCAAGTCTTCCGACGACTCACGTGCTGACAGCGACGAGTCTGTGGAAGTGCGGCGAAGAGACGTCAGTGACGAGTCTGCCGAAGAACCTATAAAGTACGCTTCCAAGTCTTCCGACGACTCGCGTGCTGACAGCGACGAGTCTGTGGAGAAGCGTAAAAGCGACAGCAGTCGCGAGTCGAAGGAAGAAAAAGCTGACGACAATTCCTCTGATGAAGATGACTCGCAAAGTCCATTTGATCTCTTCTTCTAGAACCTCCGTAACTCAGGCTACAGTCGTGCCCAGCAATCAGCGATACTGAAGTCCTTATTTAGCCGTTATGGAGGCAACTGAGTCTAGATTGGGCGAATTAGGCGACCAGCCAGACGTAGTGAGTATACTGCGCGTTCACTGATACAAATTTAAATGAAATTTTGCATACACAGAGACCCTTTTTGGGCTAAATTTAGAAAGAATTTCCTTGTTTAGTAACATTAGAGCTCATCAGCTATCGCAGAATGTATGCAATTCAAACTAATATTGTGGATCAATTTTAAATTGTTATTGCGAGTACATTAAACCAGTGCATAATAACTATAACCATTTCGCATGTTTCCCATAGGTGCATTGGCTTGCAACTAATACATTTTGATTCTATTTTTGCAGGTGTTGCTGTCCAGAAATGGTTGACATGTTCGTCTCACGGAAGTTTCTCCTATGTTGGCCCTATTCCAACTTATAAAAGTGATTCTATTTATAGAAAAGAAATGTGCATTTCCTTTCTTATTTGCCTTCTCAGAAATGAATTTTTTATTGAGTGAATTTTGATGATTTTTTAGCTTACGCATTATACTGTTGATTTCTGTGTTCACAGTTGCATTATTAACATAAATTAAAGAACTGATTTTTAGCGTCCGTTAATTCCTACTTGTTTGAGTTTTGTTCTTCAGCGCCCCCCAAATATTTTTCTATTTTAAAACTACATCCGTATTCAAGAAATAATAAAAATACATTCAAGAAATTAACAGGCGCAAAATTAGTCCTATTTTTAATTCGTGAAAGATATGTTCGCTTATTTTATTCTGTATTTTTGTGTTATGCATGTGTTCAGGGACATATTCGTTTTAATGTCATGTTCACAGAGCCAAGTAAAACATACACTCGATCTGTGGTCAAAAATTATTTTCCTTGTTGTACTATTTTCCCGTATAACATCCAGAAAATTAAGGCATTGAATTGTCATCGAAAAGCTTTTTCTTGATAAACTAATAGAAGAAATGCGAACAAATAACTACGCAATTCAATACTAAATAACCACTCGATAGCCACTCAATTCTATACTCAATAGCCACTCGATAGCCACTCAATTCTATACTCAATAGCCACTCGATAGCCCCTCAATTCTATACTCAATAGCCACTCGATAGCCACTCAATTTTAAATTGTCACTCAGTTCATCAGAAAATATTTTAAACCAAGTTTTAAGTCGCAAAGCTCTTCCCAACATCATTTATTTTATTTTCAAAGTAGCAGTATTTAAAACCAGGCAAAATTAATAAACAAACAACATACACATCTAGATCGATTACGGGTCTGCAGATCACGCTCGTTTTATTTATTGACCCGAACAAAATGCAATAAATAATGTGATCATAATGGCATAAAACAATTTGGTAAATAAGACGGTAATAAAGTCTTGAAATAATTTTATAAAGAGCACTGCTTCTCTCGCTTTAGTATCAGAAAAGATCTCGAATTTCCAACGTAATCTTATCTGCTGACTTCTTGGATATTTTACGATTGTAAACACAATTAAATATTCGTGAAGAACATGTCTCCGAAACTCTTGGTAAGTAAGAAAGACCTACAATTTACTTTCGTAAAAAACAGAACCGTCCTTGCAGACTGTCTCCAAAACATTACGTGTGTAATTAACATTATAACAAAAGACAAGAAGAACATGAATTTTTTCCAAAGTGTTAAAGAAAGACGTGAATTGTAAGACGTGAACTATAACTTCTTAAACCATGTTTAATTTCTCCATCATGTGGTTGCTGATAGCAATGTGGACGGTGACAGTCAAGCAAGGATCCAAGCTAAGAAATGTTTAAACAGACAAGCTTATCAGAGTATCATAAGTACACAGATTATTAGATGATTTATCTCTCAAATTACTCGTTAAAACAAAATCATGACTCACTTTGTATGAGAATTGATTATACAGATCACAGACTGGAATGGTAAACTAGGTCAATGATAATTGTTTAAAAGGGAGTGTTTGAAGACGATTTAATTCAGGAAAATAATTGAAACTAGAATATTGCTGGCTCAGTAACCGAGACTTGACGGTAGTTGTTGCTCAAGATTATTTCTACGTTCACTATTTCTATGTTCACTAAAGCACGCTTGTGAATAGCTGGTGAAGTGGAGACTCCGATGTCCGTTCAGTAAAAGAAATCACATAATTTCGCATGAATCGAATGCAAATGTCCGTCAGGCTTTTTTAAAACGTTCATTCCAGAATCGCCTCCTAATATTTGGGACAAACTTTGGGAATTTCCGCTGTGTAATTTTTTAATATCTTCAAAACAACAATAATTGTACTTTTCAGCCTATAAACTACTGTGTAGTAGGTATTCTGTAGTCCTATAGCTCAAGCTCATTTTAACAATAAAATTTTCTTTCGGTAGCGTATAAAACCTTCGCTAACTCTTGGTAAATTCTAAAGGCGACATTGGTTGTGGTTTTCTTCATGCACTTAACTACAGTTGTAGTATTTCAACGTCGAAACCCTGTCGCTTCACTTTGTAAACGAAAAAAAAAATCCAATGCTTTATTTGCCTGTTTCAGTGACTGTAGTTTAGCACTGAAATCCATGAATGTGATTATTTTTCAGAATTCATTCACGACCGTTATAATTCCTTTGAAATTATAGTGGAAACTCTCGAAATCTAGCACAATATTTCTCAGTCTGTGATTATTCCTAAAAATTCATTAATGACTGTTATTATTCCCAAGAAAATTTTATTAAAACCAATAAAATATGGCACAACACATTCATGACTGTTGTTTTTCAGATGAATTCTTTCGTGACTGCTATTATTCTCATGAAAATTGTTTAGGGAATCTTCGAAATTCTCAACGCTTAATTCGCATGTCTCAATGACTACCATTTAGAAAAGTTTCCCCAATCCTGCCGTCTTAAGATAGGAACTTGAACATGCGAGTTGTAATATTGATTAGTGCAGCATTTTTTGTAATAAAGTTTGCTGAAAACTGTGTCAAGATAAGCCTCGAGTATCGGAGATGATAAGCTAATCAGTCTAGCTGAGCTCTTTCTTTCATGACGTTTTATTATTCGTTTTACTCTTTCATCTGCACAGAATATCTGCAACATTTAAAGCTCTGTAAAAACACCGCACGCTTTCATACAGCCACAGAATTCAGGAAAATACTTTAAGATTCTTATCCTTTTTTAGAGCAGATCATTTTTTACTCATGGCTTGAAGTCTTTTGAAACTCAAAATCATTTTTACTTGAGCATGGTGGTTCTCTTGCAATTGTACTCGACCTGAATAGAATGGCTGCATCAAATTAATCGAGTTCAACACTCCCAGATCAATGTCCTCTCCGTGTAACTTATTCGTGGCTCTTGAACTTTTTTATGACATTTTAGGTCTTTCAAGAAATTTGAAAAATTCACATCAGATCCTCATTTACTTGAAATGGTCAAGTTTCATCCTTGTGCTACGAAATGTTTGCAATGCCGAATTTTTAATTTTTGCTGACTTTTTTTGTTCGTTCATCTTTTCGTCTATTCAAAATGTTCACCCCTTCTGTTGCCAGGGAGCTTATCCAACCGAAACAATAAAATTTTGTGCTCTTGTAGTGGCCTTAAATACGAGGTGATGAGATGATAAAGCTATAAATTATGAATGCATTGATGGAACGCCAAGGTAACCTCTTTGGAGGTGAAACTCTGTATTTAATAATAGTAATGTTTCATTATAGCTGGACTCTAATCGGAGCCTAATTTTCTAGAACTGACGAAAATTGATACTCGAAGACGTTGAATTCATGTCGAAAATGATTTTAAAAAATTCTTCCAAAAAATCATGTGAAAAATTTCTACTTTCAAATTCTGTCAAAGGGAAGAATTTGTGTTATGGGATGTGTAATCATAGTTATAGTATTCATGTACCACGTTTATTAACATCACATAACAAAGGAAAATATTACACATGCATTAAAAATAATGATGATAGTCGACAAGTGCCCAAGGAGTACAGGTATAGAATCATCATTTGAAATATGAACCAATTTACAATAAATTACTGTACAGAACAGGTTCAATTGTTATACATGATGTCAACCACTGGATCGACAGCTTTTATGTGTTGCCAACAACATAAATTAACTTCCTAACTCGCTAAATGTTAGTTTTATTTCTATACAATCACATGCTTGGTTATTCAGTGTTTCCCTTAGTGGGAATTTCACGGCGTTTGTTCGTTGGTTCTTTCAAAACTTCGGGGCGACAGGATAGGCATGTTTCCCCACACCTGAAAGAAAGTAAGAAAAAATTTCATTAAAATCTGAACGATTTGAACGTTCTTTTTAAAAAACCCAACACACCCAACCCTTGTTACAGTATCTTTTGAAACGTTTCTGCTTCAGTGCCAGATTCCTTAATTTGTAGTATTAGGGTTATTAGTCTGCTCCACAGCAACAACCTGATCGAATCATTACTGCGTAAGAAAATAAGGCCTTACACCGAAAATTAATCTTATACCTACATTACTCATGTTAAATGAGTTAGACCGATTTTGAACGTGAATCGATCTGCCGGTAAGAGGTTGAGGGATTTGTCGCTGGTTGCTTTGGTTGATAATTTCCTTCAATTATGTACAACAATACATTCAAAGTTTTAGAATATTCGTTACATCCAACATCTCCCTATAATGGGGCTAAACTTTATCTTGCATAACAACTACAAATTCATTAAACAGTTTGAAGCAAAACTCACATTTCCAGCGGGGACTCCCAGACCTCTCCGAACTCTTGAGAGCAATTCTTCGGATGCCGCTGCTTCATCGTAAACCACGTCGGATTCTTCGGCAGAAATCTGCACTGCGTCCTGCTCTTCCTTGGTCTTGCTGGGCTCATATGAGCTGCTGGCAACATCACTGGACTCAGAGCTGTTGTCTGCACCCGTCTCTGGTTGGCCACCATACGGCAACGGCTTAGCATCACTGGACTCAGCGCTGTTGTCTGCAGCCGTCTCTAATTGGCCACCATACGGCAACGGCTTAGCATCACTGGACTCAGCGCTGTTGTCTGCAGCCGTCTCTAATTGGCCACCATACGGCAACGGCTTAGCATCACTGGACTCAGCGCTGTTGTCTACAGCCGCCTTTGATTGGCCACCATACGGCAACGGCTTAGCATCACTGGACTCAGCGCTGTTGTCTGCAGCCGCCTTTGATTGTCCACCGTATGGCAACGGCTGAGCATAGAGGGTTTGCAGGACGGCCAAGACACAGAATATGAGAGATAGTTTGAACATTGTGAGTTGGGCACACGAACTCTCTGAGAAATCTGCAAGTAACTTCTTGAATTTGCAGGGTTAGAAAGATCAGAGCGGGTAGCGAACTAATGTTCTCGATCAGGTAGTCACAGTAGAATGGAAGCGATAGCTCTTCAAGCACCTTTTATAGCCAATCTTACCTCCCTTTTCTAGGTTTCTGGAGCATAGTAACATTATTGCCACGTGATATCGAATTTGAACGTTGACTTCTTTTTAAATACTTCGAGTGAAAGGAATTGAATACACAGAAAAAGGCATTACCAAAATTTTTTTATTACAATGAAGAAGTTGGTTAGAAAGAAGAAAAGTAGGCAGTAAAGCCACTTTCTCTCACGAACGAAGATTTGTTCAGTGAATCTTTCTAATTTCTGACGCCATAAAGAATGAAGAAATGTTTTGAATTTCACGCTGAGAGTTCTTTGGACACATCAACTGAGTCTCGTTAGATTTGAAGCAACCAAAATACAAGGAGTCTCAGGAACACCATTACTTCTAACCTTTGAACAAAACTACAAACAAACCGATGAAATAACAAATAAATTATAGAAATTATTCCTTTAACAAACTGATAATTCTGCATCAGAAGAACTGATTGCTTCTTATTGATCTAGACTTCCATCTCATGCTCATTGGTTCCATCTTACTAAAATTCATTCGTGTGAGATAGATTGTGAGAAATAAGGTGCTTTAAGAAGATTGTGAGAAATAAGGTGCTTTAAGAAGATTGTGAGAAATAAGGATTGCAGTTTAAATCCCTTATGACATCGGAATCAGAATAATATGTATACAACATTTTTACATTCTAATAATGCGGAAAATTACAATTTGAAACCAATTTGATAGGAACTACATCTTAAGAATTACTCCTCTAATTTAGCTGTTTCTCGCAGACGACGGATTATCCCCTACAATAATAGAAATCAAACGATCTCTATTAATACGTTTTAAATTTTCTCATCGATTTTATTCTATCAGATTGAATCATTTTTCTCTTGGTTAAGACTACAGCAACCCATAAATGTAAAGCCAAGCAAATTGTACTGTCCACCTTGAAAACAAATTTTCTTATGCGTATGCACGTGAATAAGAGTAGGCTCAGTTGCAAGTTTGGGAGCTCATGCCCAATCCACATTCAGATCTATTCTGTTCAAAGTCTTAAGATTATGACGCTCACTTTCTTATGCACCTGAACATGTTGAATTGAAATTATCAATTCATAAGTGAAGTGTCCAGCATAAAAAGAAATATGAGCTTTACTTCATAAGTCACTTTAAAAATATTCAGGTCTTTAATGATTCGTGTACCCTTTGGAAGAGACGTTTGAGGGAAGCGCTGTGGCAGCATTGCACTCTCTATAAAGTAAACATCAGAAGTAGAAAACTAAACGTTAAAGAGAATCCTCAGCAACGTTTTGAGTATTCTTGGAATTACAAATTTTCTTATTACCGTTGCCTTAAAGAATAAAAATGTTATTACTCAAGAAGCTAAAGTTCTTCTACACATATTTTTGGAATAATAAATTATATAATCCAATTCTTATTTTCTGCTTTCGTAAAAAATAACTCAGTACATTTTTCCTAAGTTAAATTTGAATATTACCCACTATTTTCCATTGAATGTTCTTTATTTTTATTTTATTTCAGTCTATAACAACATTATTTGAAAATACAATTCATATGCAAAAAACAATTCTACACGCGTCGCACATTTATTCGATTTAGAATACCATTGTAGTTCCAGTGAAACTACCGCTTAAAAATTCGACAGTTATTTGTTTATGTTTAATAATTTTCACGAATTCAGATATTTTCTCAAAGTTGTGTTGGGTAAAAGTAGTGGAGAAATGTAAAAATATCCAGCCTCAAATACTTCATTTACAACAATCTCACCAATAACACAAAATCATTATGAACAATTTTCTTCCCGACGTGCGAAATAATAATGTTTGTGCAATGTGATAAGTTTTCTTCACACACAATTTTTCAGTATTATATAAATTTATATACCACTATCAATTTCATCATTAATGGCAACACTTATGAATGTACTTAATCTAGAAGTCAACAACATTATCAGTCAAATAAGTTTATGGCATCTAAGACAACCTTTTGTTAGATGAATAAATTGAGCAGTGACCCAATGTAAACAACTTAGTTTATTCATGTTTCTAACTTAAAACTAGTTGAGCATATAAGGCATATGTACTAACCTCAAGTTGAGAGAAAAAATGTTTGAAAAATAGCGCAATTTGTTATTGATAATACTTTTAGGATCAGTCTCAGTCATTTGCTACACTTCTGTATTTGAGAAAAATCTCATATTTTGGGCGTTTCAAAGTATTGCATCTGCATCTCCTACTACTCTCCTACGTCGGGAGTTCAGCTACTCCTCAATAGCTGCACTCATTTACAAATTTTACTTGTACCTTTGTAGAGCAAAAAAAAACTTTCACTGGGACACTCCTCAAACTTAAAAAATTATGTAGAATAAACCTAAAATATTAAAACATTAACATCAATAATAATACTTTACTTCAACTATCATTCAATGGAAAATGTAACAAGGTTCTGCTGACAAAGTGCTTTCATGACTTTCAAAATTTTATGGTAACTCTTGAAAAGTGGGTCACAACCAACGTCGATGACTTTTCACATGAAAAATTGTGTTGGCGCTCATGGTTGGATAATTTACAACACTTTTAGACATATTGTGAGCACAATTCCTTATATTCTTATTGCTTTCTGACACAAATAATAATGTAAGTGTGTAACCTATTGCTCTGCATGCGTGCTTGTGAGGCTTTATAGCTTCTTCACAACACGAGCCACTGACACCTTTTATTTTAGGGCACTTGAAGGGTTGTTGTGAGATCGGGATATGAGTGCGACACTGGTCTTAGCGATCATACTTTCCCATTATCCTGCAATCATTCTTTTCCATTATCCGGCAATTTCCCGTAAGAATATTGTTTGTTTGAATATTCAATTGAGTTTTGAAACAAATGTTAAATCACAGTGACTTCCTTTCACCAGGCGACAATACTTGTGCTCCAAACTAGAGTATTTTCTTAGGTTAAACTAGTGAGATATTCAAAATAGAAACTACAATGTTCGAGATGCGTAGAGTGACGTCGTTGGTCAGTGAGGGGTTTCAAAAACTGCTGTTTCTACGAAACCGTTATAGGCTTGATTACTGAGAAACATTCATCTTATCTATTTCTAGGAACAAATCTTAAAGGTTGGCCTACACTTATCCATGTCATTAAATCATCTAAAAAAAATTACTTTTATAAAAGTCTGTAAGTGACGTGCATATTTTATGCATTTACGGGTGCTGATGGCATTGAAGTGTATTTTTCCCATTAAGAAAGTAGTCTTTTTTGCAAAAAAATTTTTATTACGAGAATGAATTTTTTTAGAATTGTTGATGATGAAAAATTTTACGATTATCTTTTAAGAATAAAATAGAGACAGACTAAATTCTCCACTGGTTGATTTATGTGCAATGTAATGAACAAAATTTGCCATGAAAAATTTGTGATGAATCTTGATATAAATTTAAGAAAAATAACGCGAAGTTAATTTCTCAACTTGTGAAATTGTGGCACAAAAATGAAACAAATGAACACAGTATGTAAAATTCGTGTTTATTAATCATGAAACGGGGGAAACTTTTGATATACACAATGTCTTATTGTCAATCTACAAGTAGAAGAATTGCATAAATTGCTGTAATTTAGTCCTAATGTTTTGATAAAATGCAGAAAAAAATTGATGGGCTATTTTCTAAAATATTTCTCATATTTTCAGCGTACAGCCCATAGTACGTATACCTTTGCAAGGTTTTTATAATGCGATTGTGAACTAGTGAGCAGCTGACAGCAATCTTCCAACGTTCATTTATTCTGCTTTGGGGTTTCAGCATCTCAGTTTAATGTGTGTCCTACTCCTGAAGGTGTTTACTACATGAATGATAAGTAAGATCGTCTGAGTTACGTAACTTGTGAGTGTGTTATCTCAATTTTTTCATCACAAATTACAGCGATTACATGCGGGTGATAGTGAATAGATGCCAGCGTTCAGCTCACTGCAGATGATTGACTTTGTTGCTGTCAATTGATAGACTCCAAACGATGGAATCACAGATATTAATATAACCTTATAGGGTAATATTTCAACTCTGAAAAATTCTAACGACATTTTGCTCTTAAGTTTTCCACCCTGTTATATCTGCATATTTCGCGCACTTTTAAATATTTTTAGCGAAGTGATTTCATTGGACTACATCGGCAAATTTCATTACATCAAGATAATTGGTCGGGGAAGGGTAAATACTCAAAATGGTGTAATGAAAGCTTAACAAGTGCAAATAAAATTTAGTTGAAAATATCTCTGAAGGTTCCAAAAACAAAATAGAAATGAGTTATTAGCAAATTGCCACAAATTATAACGACTGGCAAGAGTCGTGATCGACACGGAGTTATGATAACTGCATGGCTGGTAGAATCAACATCATTGGAACTTCAACGCCTTCATTCGATAGATAGTTTGTAGATTCATCGCTCTCGTTCTGGTGGTTGTTTCAACTCATCTTAACCACCATGGAAGGGTGCGAAAAATATAATTTGTTGTGCTAATCCGACGAATCAGTGATTGTGAATTGTGAGATAATTCTAGCGAATCCCATATCAAATTGATTAATAGCTGCCAGTCATCTATAGTGAAATTTATTCCGTATCATGAAATATTAACAGAATGGTGTTGAAACGCTGTACTTGCTTCAATTTCTTGTACATACATCAATTACTTGCTTCAATTTCTTGCTCAATTTCTTCAGTTTCTATCACTCAATCTTTTAACTTGTGCTTTTCGTTTAAAGTTTTACTCCTATTTTTATCAGCTTAAACATAACAATGAAATAATTCCCAACAACTTCTTTCTCGCTTTATAAAGAAATTTATTTTCCAATCTTATTCACACAAATTTAACCTACCAAAATGATTCTTCAAATGCGGTGATGAAGTCTTCCTACTCTTGCAGTAAACTCTCAAAGGTTTTTGTTCATCTAATATTTTGTTTTTGAGTACCCAAACTAAAAAATATAATGACTATCACTTTATGAAATAGTCACGATGATTTCTATAAATTAAAGAAAGTTCTCCACTGATTTCAGCACTGCACACATTTTCCATTTTATAC
>JACJUY010003398.1:9533-27815 GCA_014220935.1 Platorchestia sp. MABIK
AGAAGTCCCAGGTAACACAAGAAGTCCCAGGTAACGCTAGCAGTCCCAGGTAACGCTAGCAGTCCCAGGTAACGCAAGAAGTCCCAGGTAACGCTAGCAGTCCCAGGTAACGCTAGCAGTCCCAGGTAACGCTAGCAGTCCCAGGTAACGCTAGCAGTCCCAGGTAACGTAACGTCACAACGCGGGACCTGCCAAGAAATGGACACAATGATTAAAATTCCGTCAAATTCTTAACGGAGTTCCGATTACGTGAGAGCACTCGAGTAGAATCTTAATGTACAGCCTCTGACGAGGAGAAAACAAGATCTAATTCTTAGTCTAGAGTTGAGTCCGTATCGTAACTACTGTATTTAGATCGCACGTCTGTCCTCCGTAGAAAAGAAAGCAATTTTAGGACTACCGGATGCGCTGTTCTGTTTCATGTAGAACTTGTGTTTTTGCTCGTAAATAAAAGAGTAATTGATGGGGAGTTTGAATTCAATTTTGGTGTTCGTGTACGAGCGACAACAGTTCTTGTGTTGCCGGAGATGTATTCATTACATGCTTGTCATAACGGGCTTGTAAATTATTACTCGCTGATTGCCTGATTTTGACGGGACTTGGGATCATGAAGAACAGGAGGAGAAACTTTTTTCGGCACCCTCATATCATCCAAAATGTCGCCGTATCAAGTTACGAGGAATGTAAATTTCCAAGTTTTAAAAAAAATCATCGAAAATCTCCCGGATATGTACAACGGATGTTTTTGAAAATATGAGAATATGGAAATTGATCTATACACGATGATTTTAAAAAATCATTAGTCGAGATAACTATGCACAGCGTAAACTAACCGCGTGAAAAAAACAAGTCACATGCTCTGTTCACTCCTTCGGTAACTTTTCCAATTTAACAATAATTTTACCTGTCTTAAATATTCGCTGGAGCATCTATGATTTTAGCCAAGTAAAACCTCCTAACAGAGTGGCTAAAATTACAGAAGCGCCAGCAAAATATTTGACTACGTACCCCCGTTGCTGAGCCCTACCAGGATCTGAGTAATTGCTATAGCCTAATCTGAGCGCAAGCTCCCTAGTCATGACCCTACTTTTCCCATTACGAGGAATTATTTCAGACGTATCTTGATGTTAACACGTTCCCTGCGTATGGGGCCATATGTGTAGCAATAGTTAAATTAAGTGTACAGGGCCATATGTGTGCCAATAGGTAAATTAGGTAAATAGGGCCATATGTGTACCAATCAACTATATAGGGCCGTATGTGTACCAGTTAAGTATGTAGGGTCATATGTGTTCCAATTGGTAAATTGCTCATTCAAGTACCGGGATGAATGAATGGCATTTCATCCGTTTCGCGACCTTTTAAAAAAAATAACATCATACGCGGTACAGTGTTATCGTGTTATTGTTTTTTATATTACTTAGGAGGGATAAAAATGTATTTGAATGGCAAAATTGATTTCTGTATTCTGTTACTTATAACCTAACTAAAACATCTATTAACTATCGAGGAAACGCTGTGAACGAGTAGAAAGACATAGTATTCGTGAATGGTATTGTAAGACATCTTTGACCGCGATTACTATGAAATGTAAATCCAAAATCATAATGGTAAATTGAAAAGATTATTTCTGATGACCTCGAACAAAGTTGATTATGAGTTTCGATGTAATGAAGCTGCTTACAAAATGCCCAGAAATTGCGGGTGAAAATGCACTCGGGAAATTCATGACAAGAAAACGGCCTCGCGCAACCACAGACGAAACAACCAACCAGAGAGCAGGAAAAATCCCAGACAGCTATGAACTCGAGAAAAAAGGCACTTTCATTTTTCCTATCAGCTCAAATCTCAGCGATCGTCTGAGTCATGCGTGGATCTGTCAGATCTTCAAAGGCTTCAAAGGCTTCGCTTGTGAAGGGAGATGCGCGGAGAGCATCAAACACATGTTGAAATACGGAGAAAGAAGACTAAAACATTTCAAGAACAGTCGCCTTAGCGCACTCAAGCTGAAAAAACTAGAATCTTTCACAGCTATTTCTCTTCCATAATCACAGCTGGAATAATTCGCAGAAGAGTGCTAAGAAAATTTTATGAAATATTTAATACACCACTTACGCCGTGTTACTCTTTTTCAATCACATTTCAAGCCAAAGACAAACCTACCGTAAATACGCTGCCATTGTACACTAACATGTTTTCTATAAAAATACGTATCAGTGGTCACTGAGGGAATTTTAATAATGCTGCTGATAGATCTGCAGTCACTCACTGAATCTTTTCAAATTAATACAAGCTAAATGAAGGTACAATCCATTTGATGTTAGCTATTTTCAAAACTGTTCACTACAATTTACTAAAATTTAACTTGAATATCGAACTTAAGTTGAACCTATCGCAAGAAACGTGCTAAAACACCCATAACAAAAACTATCTGAATTGCTGTTTAGAACAAGCAACACTGAACAAGTAAACAAAACAAAAATTTCAGTAAGAACCAATGAACAATCAAATAAAACCGAAATTTTTCAGTAACGCCCTCTCAGCGCTCAAACTCGCAGGCCGCGAAAGTCACCAGCGCGTCATGCAGTCAAGTGACGTCCGAAGCAAAACTTTCGGTGCCACCGTCCACTTGCAGCAGCCATTAATGCCGCCACAAATAAAAACTTCGCTCCTGGTCGCACTTGAAAGCGAGCGTGATCGAGTCGCGACCGAAGCGTCCAAGTCACGTCAGGCGTTGAAATTCTCACGTACCCCTGACTTTTTTTTTCCTTACGTCGTTCCAGTTTCTCCGATTCTGGACTCGTGAGCGATCGGTGCCGCGTGTGCGATGTAGGTGTCGGGTGTACGTGCTGAGGTGTAAGACGTGCGTCCAGTATAAATCTACTGGCAGCTTACGTAGCTATATGGGCTGTGTCGATGCACGGGCAGCGGAAATGTACGTACATTCCAAAGGCACGTGCAATTACAGGTGTAGTGTTATGTGCAGTATAGAATGTATGAATACTTAACACGTGATAGTTTTACTACAGACCCAGTAAAAACGCTCCGATTCCAAATTGCAACGTTCAAGCCCAGACAATGAGTGAAAGACGCTCAGAGATGTCCGTTCCTTCGTCTCTCTGTCAACTTTTGCTTTTGTTCGCAACAGGAAAGAAAGGAAGATCATCACACCGCATTCAATTCGCTCACTAGAACATGAGCGTGGATTCGATTTTTATGTCCTATGGCATAGGAGAGCGAAAATTAACTTGGTTAAATATCCACAAAATCTTGGAGGGTAGGCACAAAACGCTTACATTTCAGCTGGACTGTTGTGATTGTGAAGAATAAATATGACAGAATTGATGGCGAGATCGTGAAAAAAATGCTCTGCGTGGTTTTCACAACCGACAATGACGGATTTTGACACCTTTGCTTGAGCACTTCACACTTACATGAAAAACATTCGTAGCACAGCAATAACTTTCGTACAATTAAACTTCATTCAACATTAGAGCAGCAGCTTGCGCTCATCCAAGAAACTAATCATAGCTATTTGATGTTGTAAAACTGAAGAATTATGACACATTGGCTGCTCGAGAGGGTTTAGTATTTCTTGGATGAATCAAAGCTTGTTTTAACCACACGCTCTGTAAGTAACAACATGTAACGGTGTGAAAGGTAAGCGACTGAAGAAAACTCAAAACCTTTCAAATATCACTTCATAACTTACGAGAACAATAAAGTTACACCAGTGCGACGGAGGAGAGGTTGAACATGAACAAAGTTGCTGAACACAAAACGCAGCTCTTGAACTTACAGTGAAAATGTGACTTAGAAATTTGGCAGCCCGAAGCTATGCGGTTGTGCGCGAGAAAGTCGGAGCTCTTTATATGGATAGCTCCTCCATTGTTGGCGTAGGGAATTTTCTGAATATTTTTATCCTCAGCTCTCCAAATGAGAATTCTTAATGACCAACCCTCGTGACCTACGTCATTTTCTACAGCGCTTGTACGTACCTTAACACGAAGTTAGATTAGATTATACGTTAGTCAAGCCTGAGCAGGAGAGGAATGTTGAAGGTTTGATTTAATGTGGGATTATAGAAACGGAGATTCTGTGAGCAACGCATGTTCCCACACTGGATCTCAAGCGCACTTAAGCTGAAAAATTAAAAGTGGTTCATGAAAAAACAAATGTTAAAAAAATACGGAAACTGAAAAAAGGACAGATGAGAACTAAAAAAAGGTGATCTTTAACGAAATGAAAAAAAAAATCCAATAAAAGAGAAGTCTACTTGATTTTTGGCTTAGGATCTTACATGTTCCCATGGAAGCGCTAACTTAGATTCCTGAGGATGGAAGAACAGAGTGTTGATGTCAGTAAAGAGGGATATGTTTCATAATTTTTAATTTTTTTGCTTTTTGCTTTTTGAGACTTTGTACCTTCAAAGTCACATATCTGTTGCATGGATATCGTGTTTATTACAAGTTTGAACTTGACCTAAAACAGCGCTTTCTAAAAAAGATGCTGCAGTCCCCGCATATACCTGACACATATCCCTCCTCAAGGATGAGTTTTCGAACAGAATAAAATAGTTTTATAACGTCATTTTTCGGAATCGATATCTTCTCTCCATAAGAAAACAAAAATGAACACCCCAATCCATGTACTACGGAACTGTTCTCAAATCATTCTTAGCGCTCCAATACCGTACTCAGGTTTGACTTAAAACACCACATAAATTAGAATAAATAATACAATGCATTTTCAAAAACATATAACTTCTCTTATAATTGATGAGAAATAAAAACTCCGATTCATTCTCTCTACATAATTTCCTATTCTTTTTCCTGCACTCTAAAATCAGAAAATTGAGATTTTAACCACGTTGTGACTGTGATTGTAAAATATCAAGTTCTTGTGGCTTGACTTGAACACAAAACTTTCATTTGAACTAACCATGAAATGAGCGAATATCAATTGTAATCACTATTAAGTAAGTATCCTTACTTCTCATCATACAATAGAGATTGTCATGCCGTTAAATTTTTCTTTCGCTCGCTGTAGTGGGCTGTGCCAACATCCCATAGCGTGAATGCGCAGTACAAACACAGGACTCGAGTCAACCACGGACCTGTGAAGACCTGAGGTCTGAGAAAATCAAGCAAGGAACAGCAAACACGAAAGGGAAAAGAAATTCGATACGTCTGCGCCAGACGGACTGCCCTGCATGTCTGTGAGAAAGCTGATTGCATTGTTAATTGAAAAATGAGAAAACCATGGCAGCAAAATGTGGTGCATCTCAGTTAAAAATCGTCGCCGGCGTCTGCTTAGGTCAACACAGTTATCTCAGTGCTGGGCAGTTCTGCGTAGTAACGTTCCTGTCAGCACAGGTCTCTTTAACATTTTTGATGGCCAAGGTTGCCACACGGCTGCGCAAAACTGAGCCCCTCCACGCAGGATTTTTAAGTCACTGGCAGCTCATGTGATCAAGAGGACATTTTTGCACAGCCGTTGCGCTGCGCCGGCGCTGCTAGCCACGTTTTTGATTCATTGATTGTCAGTGGCCAGTCCAGATCACTGCTGAGATTTTCAATAGATATGGATGTGGAAATACAGTGGTATGAAAATCTCGAAGAAATTAGGAAGCAAATAATAACAAGGACATAAAAGGAAAAGAACTTTCACACGAGAAAAAAAATTTTTAGGCACTTCAAAGCAGCTGTAAAAACTTGAGCTTACAGCAGTGAGTGAAAACTAGCAGCTTCAAAATCACCCCTGAGAAAAATTCAACACACCAAACCCAAATTTAGCACCCAAGAATATTTTCGAAAAATTTCGCATGTACTTAAAATGAAGACATTTTTTATTTTTCAGTTACATCATTACTTGCACTTGAAGTGTATTTATAGGCACCAAAAAAATCAAATGCTCCTTTTACGAATGCCTCAGTACGAATAATATCAGCCATACCCGATACATGCATTATTGATAGATTAGATTAGATTATTAGTTAGTTTAAGCCTCCCTATTCTCAACAAATGAGTTCCATCCAAAGAGAGGAAGGAAGAAGGCACCATTTAGTATGGAGTTAAGGGAACGTGGAATATATGCAGAAAGGGCATAGAAACAGTAAGATGAGAAAGATGTTCATGAAACAAGATCAAAGTTGAAAAAGAAAGTAGTAGGTGTTGAAAAAACAGGACAGCAGTGAACCGAAACAAAGTTGGTCCGTAACAAAACAAAAACCTATGTTATTTTAACAAAAGGAAAGCCTACCTAACCTTTAGCTCGGGCCCTCACATTGTCCCCCTGGGAGCCCTAATTCCCATAGATACAATAGCTGTATCCCCCTGAGGAGATGCAATATTAATAATTGAATTTTAAAACAATTTCACAACAACTCGCACTCCTCATGAACATACATAACACACATAACGTTTTGTTACGGCACAAACTTTCATCATCAATAGATTTCATAATCCATTCTTAAGAACGGAGGCAAAAAATCTCAAGGACTTATTTTTGGCAATCTCTTCCAAGGACTTTCCAAGTACCTCAAGCAAACACGATAGCACAGAAAACAAGTTCATCACATACAAGCTGCAGCACATAACTTGTTCACTGCTGCACGCGGTCGTTCGTTCACCAGGATAACGCACAGAACCACAAGGCGTATCGCGTCTTGCCTGACTTGTTAACTAAAGGGGCAAGGACTTTCTTATGGAGATTCTCCTTAATTTCAACCCACCGTCGGGTCGGAACCCTTAATCGGGGTGCCAAATACGTGATGTCTCTGTGCCCTATGGGTCTGGGCGCAATAACATCGTCCCGGCCCGTTGTGCGCACCTCCTAGAGAATAGCTTAATAGGGGCACCCGCAGCTGTGTCAGATAACTAGCTGCTCGAGACCGTTAATCTTCAGTTCAGTTAAGCCGAACTTCAATATTCAATCCGTATACAAAGTCAAATGTAATGAGCAATTTAGAAAATAGAACTGTCTCTTGCCTCCATTAAGCTTTAATTATGTATTTCTGAAAATTGAGTTTGTAACCATTGCTCTGCCAGCAGCATTATGAAAATCCTCTCCGTGGCCACCGGTGGCAAACGTTGCGGTTAAATTGTTAATATTCGGCAATAATGACGTCAATCTGACTGAAGGATGAGAGCTTGTTGCCTGATACAGGTCGATCTTAAATTACTCTACTAAATAAAGGTACCCACAATTTCTCATCAGAGAGGGGTCATACTAGTCGTCCTTGGGAGTGCAGGGCGCTTTCTCTAATGCAATTTTAAATCTAAGAAAGCAATGTCTGATTCGATTAAGTCATTTTTTTTTATTCGATTTAATCTGTTTCCAAGCGCTGTGCCACTACAGAAAGTCATTGAAATCCACTCCGGTAAAAATATTGTTGTAAAAATCAGTTTTCAGAGACAGAGAATTTAATTAAAGAAGAGGAAATACGACTTGATGATTTTCTTTCAGGTATAGGTACGCACTACCTAGGCTAAAGGAGTCTAGTAGAAAAATTATGGGCACTCTGTTCGACACTTGGCAATTCAAGCTCGGCGTTTCTTCCCGTAGGGAGAAGAGAAAATTCGGCCATTGGCCATTGTTCTCCACTAAACTCAGGTGTTTGAATTAGGTACCAGCTAGACTGGAGATGAGATAACTGTCAATGAGTTCTGGCGTGAGTTATCGTGCATGTTAAAAACAAATGTCCATATAAATTAAATTCGATAAGATAGTTATCGCCTCTCTCATCATAACAAAAAGCAAATACATATAATCAATGTGAGTAGAATAAAAAACGTTCTTGCAGTCAAATTAGATTCCTGTCAATATGTTGTCTCAACAACCATTGCATTTACTGCATTATTAAAATGACACCCTGGTCATCTCATGTTACACTCCTGTCGAGATGTTGGTCTCTCAAGCAATGCATTTACTGTATGATTATGACACCCAGCTCATCACAACATGTCCGCCTCAAGTGTAAGATCTGCAAGCCTATGACGTCGCCAGTTTTATAACCAGACTCTGCTTATTCATCCCTCCAACACAGCCATGTTTACCCTACGATTTACATAGAGAACAGCAGTACAAAGAAAGAGCTACACTTGTGAAGTGACAACAGAATTTCGTAATATGACGCAGATATTGCTGTACACTGCGCTGCAGATACGGATGAAATTTTATATATATGCTGGTAAGACTCACGTTCATGTATACAAAATAATCCACACATTTTCTTTAGGAATGATAATATTTTTGCGTTAAATTTCTCTCAGCTAAAAACATGTTCACGAAACCGATCCGCATATTAAATCAGAAAAAGCTCAACTCTCAGCATCTGAGTACTTGCTAACGATCCATGTCCGGTCTCAAAGCGGGTCTCGACTCCACACCGCCAGGTCTCGACTCCACACCGCCGGGTCTCGACTCCACACCGCCAGGTCTCGACTCCACACCGCCAGGTCTCGACTCCACACCGCCAGGTCTCGACTCCACACCGCCAGGTCTCGACTCCACACCGCCAGGTCTCGACTCCACACCGCCAGGTCTCGACCCCATCATGAAGCTGCCTAGTCCATCAAGTGCAGAAATAGCACTTGAGAACGGACCTGTCTAATTAGAAGCCCATGCACTCGAACACAATTGCGCAGTCGACCAAGTCGCATTCATGAGTGCAGTTGCGTTCATAAATCCTCTTGCTGAGCGTCGATCCTAGCTCAGGCAGTGAGCGGAACTCGCAGTGAATCAAGAACCAAAATGTCGGTCACAGAGTCTGTGGTGGCAGTGAGACCCATCAAGCTTATTTCGTGTATCTGTTCTACGAATTAATCTTCAGCGTCGTTATTCATTTTCACGATTAAACTTAAGGAAACCTTGTTTATTTTGTTTATTTTTCCTATTTCATTTCTTCTTGATTTTTTTCTAAATTTTGAATTTAAGCATTCGTTCGGATCAGTTCTGAACGCTACTAAATACAGAGGTTTGAATGACTGTCTGCTCCGAAACACATTGGGTTTTTAAGATAAAACACTTGATGCTCTTAAGTGTCATCCCCTAATTTCTATATTTCTGGAGCTCTATGCACTATCTTTACGATCATTAACAAGTTAACTGCGATGGATTAAACTGAAGTTTAATATTCAATTCAAATTTAAAGTCAATTGTGGTAATCAACTTTGAAAATAGCAAACATTACCTGGATCTGGAGTTTATTTAGCTTTCATTAGGTATTAACAAAAAATGAGTTAGTGACTGCAGGTGGGTCAGCAGCACTATGAAAATCACCTAAGGGACCCACCGGTGGGTCCCTTCGCAGGGAATGTGTTAATTACAACTAAACCGCCTCTTCACGAAAAATGCGACGGTTCTGCACAGCCAACGGTGGCAAGCAAGACAAAATAACGTGATGCTCTTCAAAGTAAACTCTCACGCAAATCAGACAAACTTGATCCTGAAATAACCTCCCAGATTTCATTGACCGGTTTCTGACTGCTTATACAGATTCTCCTTAACTGTACCCTTGATTTCAAAACCCACGTACATATCCTATTCAGTCCACTCAAACTACCAAGTTAATAGTTTAATTACTTCTCCAGTCAACCCACAGTTTCGTCATCACCTGTGAGAACCTCACGATTAAATCCATTCCAAACCCAAAACTGTAATCACTACTAACTCTGAAATGCGGCACAACCACCCACGTATAGAAGGCGTCTCGGTGACCAAGTTTTGTACCGCAGTTTTGCTCACTTTTTGGGTCACCGTCAGTTCTCTCACTCCCCATTATTAAATACTTTCTCCTTCGGGATCCATGAGTCACGTCCTCTTCCTCTTCCTCAGAAGAATGTTCCCAGATTCCCGCTGGCAGAACATGTCTTCAGCACTTTCAACCTTCTTCCCACGTCCCGATGCAAATAAGAATGCAAATAAGAAAGGTTCAGTCGGGAAAACATTATGCTAGAGATAGGGCATTTCTTTTCAATGGAAAATGGCTACAAGAACATGAACTCGTTGAAAACCTCACTTTGGGTGTAGATAAAATTAATTCTATTCATCTTAATCATGTCCATGGTGTTGGATTAACTCAGAATAAATATTAATGCACTGAAGCACATTGTAAATAAAAAACAATAAAAATTACGAGTGAGAAAAACTTCCAGCACTCATCATCGTATTTATTCTGCCACTCGAGTAAGAACTGTTTTTTGTTTAGGCATGACTTGCTAAAGCTCGTCGCAACAGGTAACAAGATTTAATACCACTCAATGGTGACATACATTCTGCATGCACGACTGACAGAGACGTTCAAAAAGACCCAAATTTCTGAGCTCACTGAAGCTACTTAAAAATAAACTAGATACAATAATTGTGATGAAAGAAGTTGCCGACGGCCAATTTATTTTCGGAACTTGAATCTAGAAATTTCAGCTTCTTTCAAATAATTCATGTTTTACGCAGGAATCCAAGCCCTCGACACAGCAAGTTTCACCGTGGCAGCGCAAGAGTCGTGATCAAGAGGGTGTGTGAGCGGAAATAGAAAGCAAGGCCAAGGTGTCTCCTTAAAGGTTCTTTTTCTCAATAATCTTTTCGCCGCGGAAGAACACCTCAAGGGGACGAGGGGCTGATATGTAATCGATGTCTTCGATTGGGAACTTCGTAAGCATTGATTCCAAACGTAGAAATAAACATTTCAGAGACATTAACACAATATAATTTTTTTGAAACGGTGAAAATGTCTTCCACTTGTAATGGAGGGAAAACTTTGTGGAAGCGACGTGTTATAATTTGAATAGTATTTATATAAACAGCAATGCGATAAATCTTCAGGATTGCGATAAATCTTCCCTTTACGATAAATCTTCAGGATTGGCTATAACAAAAATAAAAGACCCACTTGCTGTATGAATCTAAATCAACGTTTTCCAAAGCGTGGGGCCTCTTGCAAAGGACCTAGATGAATTCTCCTCATTCATTTGACAAACTTAGAAATTGAAAAACCACTCTTAAATAAATAAATATAAAAATAATGGACTCCCACATTCTAAACTCGCAAGCGTTAAACTTAGGTCATGAGCTAATACTTCTTTTAAAAAAAAAAAAAAGGCCTAAATCGAAAAAATTACATGAGTAAAATATGTTCATTTTCAACAAATACATACAATGGCCAAATTTCAAACGAATCGGATCATATTTTAAAAAATTTTGGATTGACCCCCCTTAATTAGGCTAAGGTCATGACGTCCCAAAAAGCAGTGGGTGGATTTGCTCAACCGCCCCTCAAGGGAGTAAAACCTAGAGCCGGGATTTCAAGCAATTAATGCTGCTGTAGCTGTAGAATCGACAGTGAAATTTCTTCAATCGACTCTGTTGTGCTCCATGCAGTTTATTTCCCACCAAAATCTTCAGCTTCGAGTTTTTTCAAACACGACGCACAATGCTAAAATTATTTACTTGTTAAAATTCAAACCTGGAAATTTAAAACGGACAAAATAACCTGTAACGTGGCCAAGCTGACAGAAGAACTTACTCTGCTGGCTGTACAGCTACAACAACGCAAGTTGCTCAAAAATCGGATCACGCCCACAGGGCCTCTGAACGAGTCCTCCTCCCTCAAAATGGGACTTTCACTCGGGTAGAAGGGTGAAGAGACTGCATCGCCATCACTGCGTTACGGATAATCAAAAGCACAACCTGGAGATAATTGTAGAAATACTTGAATAACTCAGTGAAAACTGTAGAGATACTTGAATAACTCAGTGAAAACTGTAGAGATACTTGAATAACTGAGTGAAAACTGTAGAAATACTTGAATAACTCAGTGAAAACTGTAGAGATACTTGAATAACTCAGTGAAAACTGTAGAGATACTTGAATAACTGAGTGAAAACTGTAGAAATACTTGAATAACTCAAAAAATTGTAAAGATACGTTAACACATTGACCACAACATGCGCCACCGGTGGCCACGGAGGGGATTTTAAAAACACCGCTGACCGACTATAGTAGCCACAAACTCAATTTTCATAAATACTTAATTAAACTTAAATGAGGGTATGATCTAGATAATGACTGATATTTTTAAAATTACTCATTACAATTACGTTTAAATTTGAGTTGAATATTCAAATTCAGTTTCACCATGTGCGGCCAAAGTGTTAATTAGTACCGGAAAAAGCGCAAAGATTGATGAAAGGAAAGTAAGAAGTTCGCTAACAGCAAAAGTAGCGTTAAAACGAACTAAAACACGTTGAAAATAATTGGAACGGGAAGCATCTTGTTCAGAAATTTTATTGTTGCATGACTGTCGTAAGAGACTTTAAAACCATGCACTGAGACTACGAACGTAAATGCTTACAGTCCATGGATCTATTAACGAACTCATGATGCTGTAAAACAAAAATTATCCAACAGTTCAACACCTCAGACTGAATGTTCTCGAGAAGCAAAGAACATCCATAACACCTGGTCACGGCTGCGAGCCCTTCTATTACATCAAGATACGGACGGCTAAAAAAAAATCTTGAAGAAATATTTTATGTTTTTGAATTTTCTGTTCCGGTGTTTTCTGCTTGAACTTGTAGAGGAATGCTTTCCATTTTTGATTCTAGAAAATAATTTCTACTTTCTGTCGCACAGAATCGTTATCTCAATCATTGACTAGGAAAGAAATTTTTCGTTTTGGTGTTGTGGCGAAATAGGTACATTTCGATTTCTTAAAAATAAAAAGTTCCTCTGCCAACCGTTAACAGATTTTGAAGATATTTTACATAACATAAGTTAATTAGTTTAATGAAATGTGATCCTATGTGAGAAAAGAGGAAACCACTATTTTAGTTATACTCGGAAACTGCGCACAAATGTGTTCCTCTTTAGAATTTATTGAACACAAAAACAGCGCAACTAAAAGAAGTTCATAAAACAAGAAGAAAATTGACAGAAAGTAATAAGTACTCAAAAAATATCAGCGAACCGAAAAAGACGGTGCGTAGCGTAACCATAATTCAATGCTATTCAAACTATTCAATTGGATATTATTTCAGCTAATTCAATACTATTCCTACCATCAGCATGGAATTCAACATTATTGCTCTAGGAGCGCTTATCCTCACTGACTCAATTGACACAAATTTTAAATACCGGCGAAAAAAGTTACGTTGCACATTCCCATCGTTGAAACTCTGCCCAATGTTGAGCACGGTAATCATACAAGGTTATACTGAAATTTTGAATTCGATCTTGAACCACCTTCTTATTTTATTTTCACGAAGTCTTATGAAAGTTCATTAAGTATTGCAAAAGATGTAATTAAACTTGTTCGAATTCGTGCTTCACGCATTAGGCATCATCAAGCGGGACCAACTGGCGCTTGTGTTCGCTTTTGTGCCCATGTCTTCAGTCAATACAAGCACGAGGTTCTCATACTACAACCGGTTTGTCTTTGGTAAACGATGAAATTGCTCAGGACTTTAACATACCTCGGCATGGGACTTGGGTGCAGTCTCGGGATGGGACTTGGGTATAGTCGATGGGTAGCAATCCCAGAATGTCCCACTTACTCGTACCTCTTCAAACAGCACTACGCAAAAAGTAATTAAAGACCGCTTGTCCTCAACTGCTATCAGGGACTCCATTCTGTCCGCGCTTTCATCGGCACGTACCATGTCTAACATTATCGCCGGGGCATTTATAATTTTAGCTGCCGAATGCCGAGGTTATAGCAATGCAACCAAAATCTCAGATACACGGCGAAAAAGTTAGTAGGGTTGAAGAACTTGACATCACCTGTCATGAAAAACACTGCACACCCTGTATCGCGCCGCCAAAACCTTAGATACTCCGGCGAAAAAGTTATAGATTGAGAACTTGACATCGCCTGTCATGAGTGACACAGCACACCCCTTATCGCGCCGTCTAACCTTTACAAAAGGTGGTCATTTTGGGTGACACGACGTCAAGCATGACGACAGGAGACCCAAAATAAAGATCTAAAGGCCACGCTGGCAAGGCAGGCAGAGCAACAGCTTGTCGCAGTGCGCAACAGCGGAACCACCACCGTCAAAAATGGGGCTAGAAAAAAAGGTCATGAATGGGTCCGTGAGTCAAGGAAATGGGCCCGTGAGTGAAGAAAATGGGCCCGTGAGTGAAGAAAATGGGCCCGTGAGTGAAGAAAATGGGCCCGTGACTGAAGAAAAGGGGTCCTTGAGTGAAGAAAAGGGGTCCTTGAGTGAAAAAAATTAGTCCTTGAGTGAAGAAAATGGGTCCGTGAGTCAAGAGAATGGACGGAATGCAAGGTTTTGATTAAGCACTCAATGGAATGGCTTTTTTTCAACCATCAGCGATTTTACACAGCGCTTGCATAGATTAACTGTTGGTATCAGTGTCATAACATCGACAAACAAGTAGCGCCATTACATAGCCATTTCTGATACGGACAACTTCTAATTCCTAGTTTAATTAGCATCGACAAACAATTAGTGCTATTGCTGTGGCATTAGGATCGTTGTGCGCATTATCATTACTGGTATTGACAGCATCTTTTTTGCTGTATTATCAACATTGGCAAATAGTTATATGACAACATTATCATCATTACCACTGGTCCCTTGTTGCCAGTATTATTACCATGATGATCATCGTTCCTGAATAATAGTCAGCATTAACAACATATGCATCGGGTGTCGCAAGCTGAGGTGCACAAGTACGAGAAAATTTTGGCTCGCATATATTCAAGGTAAAATGCAGACGCACGCCCTATTGTTGTTCACGTGTTGCAGCGCGAGGGGCGGAGAAAAAGTTAGAAGAATTACAAGAAACTCAATTCTCGGAACAAACTTGGCATATGTCATTTTATTTTTGCGGAAAGGCACTTAGAAATGGGCAGGCAAGAATGGGCAGGCAGGAATGGGCAGGCAGGAATGGGCAGGCAGGAATGGGCAGGCAGGAATGGGCAGGCAGGAATGGCCAAGCAGAAATTTACTGGAACCAATGTAACATAATTAATCAAGAGAAGCACCTTACCAAAACGTTGCTGACCTGCTGCCTACTTCACAATAACAAAACCCGGTCACATTTGAAGATAGTTCAAAAGTCATGCCCGATTCGCAATGGCCTCACAGTTGCTCCAGCCCTCGAATATTGCTCCAGCCCTCGAATATTGCTCCAGCCCTCGAATATTGCTCCAGCCCTCGAATATTGCTCCAGCCCTCGAATATTGCTCCAGCCTTCGAATATTGCTCCAGCCCTCGAATATTGCTCCAGCCCTCGAAGATTGCTCCAGCACTCGAATATTGCTCCAGCACTCGAATATTGCTCCAGCACTCGAATATTGCTCCAGCACTCGAACATTGCTCCAGCACCCGAATATTGCTCCAGCACCCGAATATTGCTCTAGCACTAGAATATTGCTCCAGCCCTCGAACATCCCTCGAGGGTAACACGAGTACCCGTAATTGTGATAGCCATTTCTTGTTTAGGAGTATTTTCACCGATTTGGTCATGCTCACATTCCTTCGCTTGGAGCGAAGTATGAGCGAAAAAAGACACTCCCGCAAAATTTTCTCGCAGAAATTGCAAGGAAGAAACGATCCACTTTCAAAAGAAGTTATGATTGACTTGGAATTCTTCATCTGAGAAATTCAATTTTTAAAGTAGCTTTGGGATCCTTCATGCGGTAACAGATCCTTCCCGTAATCCAGAGACGGTGAATTCGTGTTCCTATGCATTGGAGATGGGTAAATAAATAATTTTCACTACGCATCAGTTCCAGCCGCCAAATTACAGATTATAGCAGATGTTAGTTCAAGCCTCCCTAACCGCAACGAAGGAGTCCCAAAAAGAGGAAGAAGGATTTCACAATTTAGCGTAGAGTTAAGGAAACGCGGCATCTATGCACAAGATGCATTGAAACAGTAAATTGAGAGAGTCCTGGAGCGTCAGACACACCAGCCAAGGCAGGGAAGTCAATACCACGCAGTCCTGGAGCGTCAGTGAAACCAGCCAAGGCAGGAAAGTCAACACCACGCAGTCCTGGAGCGTCAGTGAAACCAGCCAAGGCAGGAAAGTCAACACCACGCAGTCCTGGAGCGTCAACAGAGACTGTGTTGGAGATCAACACCCCGCAGAGCACAACACCGGAGACGCTGCGGTGGGTCGCTGAGTGCGTCGCTATAACGGAGTCTTGATCTCGCGCCGTGCGCACGAGCAGGCTACGCCCACAGCCTACTGCTGCAGCCTGCTATTTCACAGCCTACCAGCCCACAGCCTACTGCTGCGGCCTGCTATTTCACAGCCTACCAGCCCACAGCCTACTGCTGCGGCCTGCTATTTCACAGCCTACCAGCCCACAGAGTCTGCTGGGCGGCTGGTGCTGGGCGGCCTGCTACTTCACAGCCTACCAGCCCACAGCCTACTATTGCGGCCTGCTATTTCACAGCCTACCAGCCCACAGAGTCTGCTGGGTGGCTGGTGCTGGGTGGCCTGCAACTTCACAGCCTACCAGCCTACCAGTCCACAGAGTCTGCTACGCGGCCTACAACTTCACAGCCTAACAACCCACCGAGTCTGCTGCACGGCCTGCTACTCCACAGCCTACAAGCCCATAGCCTGCAACTTCACAGCCTATCAGCTTACAGCCCACCACCTCAGGGTGTGCACCTTCAAGGTATGCAACCACACCGCGGCAGCAACTGCAACAAAACTACAACAACCTCAACACAGTAACAACTGTGGAAAAAAACATTTTACTCTTGAAACTACCCTGATATGGCATTAGAGGAGTTGCACATGATTGGTTCAGATCATAATTAACAAATCGGAAGCAATATGTTGCTATTGACGATGCACAATCGGAACTACTGACAATCAGCCATGGAGTACCACAAGGGTCGGTCCTTGGGCTTCTCCTTTTTTTGATCTTTATCAACGATATAGTTGAATCAATTTCATTTTTCAAATTCATACCTTTTGCCGACGACAGCATGCTCTATGCGGCTCTTCTAAATGAAAATCCAATTTTAACTACGGATGGTGTAAATAATGAGCTGCAAAAGGTTCAAATGCAGCCCGGCAACAACCAAATTCCGGCAACCACAACAAAGCAACAACAAAATCACAGCGTATTTCTTGACCCGTTATTTAAAGCTTCACAGCCCCCAACCCCACGGTAACGGTGCTTTATCAGCATCTCGAATTTCGCAGAAGTTCTTCCTCCTCACTGAAGGCTGCTGCTCTTCTTCTAGTCCAGAATTGTGAACACCTCGAGCTCGGCAATAATAATTTCCCTTCCCACGAACTGTGCCAAATTTCCGGTGGCCCAGAAACCGTGTGGCTTGATTTTGAAGAGCATGCTGGTTACAATGGGGTTTGATTTTGACCAAGAGCATGGGCGTTACCGTGTCGCTTGATTTTGAACAGCATGTGGGTTACCGTGTGGTTTATTTTGAATAGCATGCGGGTTACCGTGAAGCTTGCTTTTGAAGAGCTTGCGGGTAAAATATCTTTCAACCTATCTTTTATGATCAATTTAAAAACATTCGAATTGGAAACTCGAAACAGCACATGGCGGTATAGTGATACTCTTTGTCTTGAGTTTGCCCAGCGAATCATAAGCTAGATTGTCTCACTACGAAATCAGTATTCAGTCGATACAAGCATATAGCCCGAATGATCTCGCATAGGTTGAATGATCTAATACACCCGTTACGTACAATTGATATCTAGATGATTCGATACACCTAACAGCTTACCACAGCCGCCAACTGGGGTGAAATTCAGGTGAACTCGGGGCCCAATCGTCTCGACATCCGACCGCTGCCGCAAAACAGTGTCGGCATTTCTCATCCATTTCTCGAGAGGAGCTCACGAGATGCGAACAGCTCCGAGACCAGCCGAGCATTCATCATGTAAACCACCGCTACCTCGCTTGCTGCACACGACCTTACAGCGGCTGGTGAAAAAATTCTCCACTGCTGCTGATGGATAGAGATTGTTGATGGCGCTTCTGCCGCCGCTGGCACCTAAACGTCAATCTGCGTGTGACGAATTAGGCGTCCGTACTTTTTACATTTTACTCTGGAACGTATTACTTCCGTAGTTTTTACTCCGGAGCGTATAGCTTCCTTCGAACTGGATGGCTATAGGTTAGCTTTTTCAGGTAGGGAATGTGTTTCACACGTTGCGTAGAAATGGATTCACTAATTCACGCGTTGCGTAGAAAAGGATTCCCTACTTCCCGTGTTGCGTAGAAATGGATTCCCTACTTCCCGCGTTGCGTAGAAATGGATTCCC
>JACJUY010003398.1:27894-41517 GCA_014220935.1 Platorchestia sp. MABIK
TCACGCGTTGAGTGAAAACGCGTTCCCTACTTCACGCGTTGAGTGAAAACGCGTTCCCTACTTCACGTGTTGAGTAAAAACGCGTTCCCTACTTCACGCGTTGAGTGTAGAAACGCGTTCCCTACTTCACGCGTTGAGTGTAGATATGCGTTCCCTACTTCACGCGTTGAGTAAAAACGCATTAACACGTTAAGTGCGGCGGGTTAACCTGAAGTTCAACATATTAGAGTTAATTTTATAGACCAATTTTGAAAATAACGAACATTGAATAGATCGCGCTTTTATTTAGTTTTCATTGGGCATTTATCGAAATTAAATTAGGGACTGCTGGTCGGTCAGCAGCATTATGAAATTGCCCTCAGTGACCACCGGTGGATCACGTTGCACTTAAAGTGTTAATGTGCCAACAAATAGCAAGCCATGCCTCAACACGGACCATTCGTGAGCTCTCATACAAGAGAGCATTCCACACGCAAGAAAACCTGACCACGAATCTCAAGTGAACAACTAACTGAGTGACTCCCCAACTATTTCGTAAGTGACGATTTTTCACTCAAAATCTAATGTCGGTTATTTTCCAACTTAGAAATAATTTACCTAAAAAAGAGACTCCCATTGACTGATTCTGAAGATACCATTTATTTCGTAACTTGGGTACCAATTGTTTGTTTACATACATACCATAAGCCCATAAGCCTAAATTTCTTCAAGTTTAATCGCTTTCAAAAAAGCACGGGACTCTACGAGAAGCCATTACAGCTCAAACTTTAGAGCGCTGAAGCGTCGTTCAGTTCCTTCGTGAATCTCCGTCTGGAGTTCACGGTATCAGGTGGATTATACGAGGTTTCATCTATCGAACATGATACGGTATACTGAATAAGATTTCAAATAATTTGGCAGATTGAACAAGATTTGAACATGATTCATTGATCATGATTTGTTAGATTACACATGATTTGAACATGATTCCTTGAACGTGATTTGGTAGATTACACATGATTTGATCCTTAAACGTGATTTGGTAGATTACACATGATTTGATCCTTGAACGTGATTTGATAGATTACACATGATTTGATCCTTGAACGTGATTTGGTAGATTACACATGATTTGATCCTTGAACGTGATTTGGTTGATTACACATGATTTGATCCTTGAACGTGATTTGATAGATTACACATGATTTGATCCTCGAACGTGATTTGGTAGATTACACATGATTTGATCCTTGAACGTGATTTGGTAGATTACACATGATTTGATCCTTGAACGTGATTTGGTAGATTACACATGATTTGATCCTTGAGCGTGATTTGGTAGATTACACATGATTTGATCCTTGAACGTGATTTGGTAGATTACACATGATTTGATCCTTGAGCGTGATTTGGTAGATTACACAAGATTTGATCCTTGAACGTGATTTGGTAGATTACACATGATTTGATCCATGAACGTGATTTGGTTGATTACACATGATTTAAACATGATTCCTTGAACGTGATTTGGTTGATTGAATGTACTCACGTTGCAGGACAGCTCCGTAGCTCGTGCGCATGCTTACGAAGCATCCGCCTTCATTGGTCCTGTTGTACGATAAAAAATTCACTACTTGTTGAAACGAAGTTGCGTTTTCTCTTATCAATGTTAAAAAAATGTAATTTCATAAATATTAATGTGTATTTAAGGGAGTCTTGTAAAATTTATAATTGAAACTCAAATATTTAAAAGATTATTTAGATGCTAGTTAGAGCTGAAGTGTTCTTGAATTTAATATTGAGGAAAATTGACGAGATTGACAGATCAGATTAGATGTCAGTTTAAGCCTCCATAACTACAACAAAGGCGTTCCTAAGAGAGAAAGGAGGAAGGAACCATTTAATATGGACTTGAAGAAACGCAGTATCAATGCACAAGATGCGTAGAAACGGTTGGTTGAGAAAGAAGTTCATGAAACAAGACGACAGTTGAAGAAGAAAGCAGTACGTGTTTTAAAAACAGGACAGCAGTGAACCGGAAAAAAAGATGGTCCGTAACAAAAAAAACTTATTTTTCAACAAAAGAAAAGCCTAACCTTCCGCTCGGCACCTCACTTATTCCCCTGGAAGCGCTAATTCCCATAGATACAATAGTTGCAATAGTTTTTTCCATTTCATCACACGTTGAAAGACGAAGAAAATTGCTTATCATATTTACTCTAACATTCGCTACACGAGTGTTATAGTGAATATGAAAAGCAATTTTCTTCGTCTTTTAACGCGTGATGAACTGGAAAAAAATCCGTAAGGTTGAGAAATTGGAAAAGTTGCAATAGTTGTATCTCCTCGCAAAACTAACAAAAGGTACTGCAAAACTCACAATGAGTACTGCAAAGGAAATGATTTTATCTCAAAATCAATAACAAATACCGCGAAAGCAACAACAAGTACTGCAGAAGCAACTGTAAATTTCGTAGAAGCAACGATAAATACAGGCATTGGTCTATGCACCGCAACACGACTACTGCGTAAAAGTGTAATTCCAATCATTCAAACGAGCAATAATTAACAAGAGCGAAACACTGAAACTTTCCGTAGTAAAATCAGTCTGATCGAAAAATTTTCCGCACTCGCACATTAACGCAGAAACCGAAAGTAGCAGCTGCATTTAATTGCGTCGACATCACACGCCTGAGCATGCTGTTACTAGTACCGTGGAAAAAATAGTTTCTACGGTTTCCACGGATTTGCGCGAAAACCAATTCTTTCAGCTCCATTTGGGCGAAATTTAGAGTTATGGTAGCACTTATCTTGTCAACCGCACGCCATGGAAATGGTAGCACAGACACAGAGTTCTGCTATTTTACGATCTTTGATTCTGATTTTTGACTCTACTCTCAAACCTCACGGACTAACCATAAACGGTCCTATTGTTCGTGTTGCTTCTTTGATCAAAACCCTAAAAGAAAAATTTACTTATGCCTTCAAAAACTTTGTCATCAAGCAGGTACTCCTTCACTAACATTTCTTCGCTGTATTCTTGAACTGCAATTTTATTTCAACCAAAGATGAGGCCAGCAAAGCGTCCCAGATTTGAGAATTCAGTCGAGTCATCAAACGAACGCATCACTGGATATGATACACTGAAAAAAATCGAGATAAAATGATTCAAAATTTACTTGCAAACAGCCAAGGTCACTCAAGCCAAAACAAGTAGACGCAGCAAGTCGCGTCAAGGTAGACAGAAGACGGAGGTAGACAGGAGACAGTGCAGGGTCCACAGAAATAGAGTCTATAGGCAGACGTGACTGGGCATTCTAAGAGCAGATTTGCAGGCATCGGGGCGCGCAGCAGCAGCCGCGTCAGAAAATACTGAGGTGCTGACAAACAGCGAGGGTGAGAAAAATATCAGGAATAAAAAGGAAATGAATTCATGGTGGAACATACAATCGTGGCAAGAAAACGATTCAGTGAAGTCATGGAAAACTTAAGCAATAGGAGTAAAATTTCGGAATCTTGAATGAATATTATTCTGAAATTTAAAAGTTGAACAACTCTTATAACGCTAAAAATTCGTGCACGCACTCGAACGCTGAACACCAAGTACTTAGTTTCGTACTAGAGTTCCTAATGCGCTTCTTTGTTAGGACAAAACTTAAATACAGGCTTCTAAAAATCTGTCCCGCTCAGCGTAAGTCAACGTAATGGCGAGTTATAAATTCACAACTTACGATGGACATCTTCGAACTGCCTTTCAATTGCCGGTAAGCTCGTAAAAACAACGTTGTCCTATTATCATAGCAAAATAATACGCATTTGTTCATTATTTATACTCTGTCGAACGCAATTTTTATCGGCAATCGCCCTTGAGCTAAACGAACGCACGACACATCGTCCTTCCGATAACATTCCGCTCCTCCACGCATAATTCATCACGCATAATTCATCACGCACAATTCATCACGCACAATTCATCACGCACAATTCATCACGCATAATTCATCACGCATAATTCATCACGCATAATTCATCACGCATAATTCATCACGCATAATTCATCACGCATAATTCATCACGCATAATAATCGCATAATCGTTTAGAAATTACGGCGATATCGCGAGCTTAGGACACAGCTGCTGCGCTCTCACGAGTTTCGACATCGTGGGCTACACAACACGTACGCAAGATCGTACGCGAGTTTAAACTACATGCACAACGTACGGTTACAAGAAATTTCTGTGCATTTCTGCCCCATGGTAAACTCAAAAAACTTAGTGTCGCTCTTCATGTAAAATACCCTAACTTTTGTTTAAATTTACATGCGAAGTAAAAACTGTGTTAATATTTTTCGTTCAAACCATGTAGAGGATCTTAAACACTCAATTTTTCAATCCCAACCTTGCAGAGGACCGTAAACGCTTATTTTTTTAATTTGGACCTTGTCGATGATCTTAATACAGACATGGCGTAACTTAATTTTGAGGGAAGTTCCCCATATTGAGACGCTGCCTGGTCGGTCACCTGCCGCACTCGCCGGCACGACCAACACGACGTGAAGGGTCCTAACATCAATAGAAATAAGGGAAAGTTCCGTCAATATTGCAGCGTGACGACGGCGCGGTATGTACTCCGCACGACGCAACCAAGATAACGAAAGGAAGCTTGCCGGGTTGCCAGCTATGAATTCGCCAATTGAAATTGCGCAAGACTAAAGTTGAGGAAAACGTTGGTATAAAAGACCTGTTAGTTAAGAATTGAAATGATGGTCACAAAAAGATGACGCAAACAAACGAGGGTAAAGAAACTCTATGAAATTCAAATGTAGTTGGTGTAAAAAACATTAATAAGAAAGATGGAATTCAGAAAAAGTTTGCATAAAAAGTCAATCCGACAAGAAATTAAATTCGATTCAGAAACAAGTTGGTTTTCAAACATGAATAAAAATTGAAAATTCAGGATCCCAATCTGTGCTTGTACACTTGAACATACGGGGCTACACAATTACTGTATTTTTATCAAACCCAAATTAACGAGAAACAATCACACGGTCGTTCATGTTACTTTAGTTTCAACTTTTTTAAAACAGACAGATTTCTGCCCTGACTGTAAGTTTCCTTTCCCACAGAGTCGCCAACTTTCGATTTCTTCACCTTAATTCGCTACAAGACAAAAAATATATTTATTTTCTCAAGACGATATGATCAATACCAAAAAAAATTAGACGTTAGTTTAAGCCACCGAAACCGCTAGAAAGGCGTTCCAAAAGAGGAAAGCACCATTTAGTATGGACTTCAGAGAACCAAGAATCAACTCACAAGGTACATAGAAACAGTAAGCTGAGAAAGAAGTTCATAAAACAAGATAAAAGTTGAAGAAGAAAGTGCGAAGTGCTGAAAAACAGCATAGCAGTGAACAAAAAAGGATGGTTCGTTACTAAACAAAAATCTATACCATTTCAACAAAAATAAGCCAGCCTAACCTCCACCTCTAGTTTTCACTTATTCTCCCTGGAAGCGCTAATTCCCGTAGATACAAAAGTCGCATTCCTCTTAAGGGTTCTTCGAATCCACGAACCGTCAATAGAACCTGCTACTGTTGTCAAACTAACACCATATACCTGCCGACTGTTACTGTTCTCAAAGAACTAGTATAAGCCAAAACATTATTTCTATTGTCAAACTACCACCTCATGCCTGCTTACTGTTACTTTTATCAAAGTAATACTCTATTCTTCCATATTCTGCCATGCCGATAATCACCTCATGCTTACAAAGTGAAAGGCGTTCTTCACGAAATCTCATTTCAAACCCGATTGTAATTTTCGTGCATCAAGTGGCCAAGTGTTTCATTCTGATTCATATTTGAAATCATTTTTTAAACATATGATTACACTACTGGACACAGAGCCCGCAACAAAATCAGCCCATTACTGTGAAGAAACGCAAAAGTTACGCAAGTTTTCACTCGAGCATAGCTCGGTTAATGCAAATTTTCATGCTGCAAATCGCCTTTGGATTTTTGTCTTTCAAGTCGCAGCTCACGATCTCTGAGGGTCGCAGTCACGCGAGGGCCAGAATTTTTTGCGAGCAAACTGCAGCTGGCATCCAGTCACGCGAAACTCAGAAAAATTACCAAGAATTTCATTGTAGATAATAAGGCACTTTCTTCCGCTGCGCTAAAGAGCATGACCGGCTGTCAGAACAAGCAAGTTGAGTGTGCCAGTATATCCAACTAGTGTACACGCTCAGTCAAAAAACATGGAGCAGAATTTGAAATTAGTCAAACGTCATTCTTGATATGTGGTTTTAAATTAACTGTTTAAATACGTGTTCATTCTAGCTTTGACTTTCCTTAACTTGTTGTAGGAAAGGCTAGATATTGTTAAGATATCATAAGGAATTTATTCCGATTCAGAAACAAACTTTGCAATCCTTAAATAGTGTTCAGGTGTCCAGTTAACAGGGTGAGACGAATGACAGACAAGCAGGTAAGCAGGTAATCAATCACATGATTCGATTAAGTTTTCATTAAAAGGAAAAACACCACAGCACTTAAGTGTAATTAAAATTGCTTAAAAGTTATCAAAAGTGTATAAAATTTACCAGGACCATAAATTTTTGTATGAGATAAAGAGGTAGATTGGAGTGACCGAAGTTCTGCGCATTAACCCTCGAAGGCTATTCAAAGAAAAATAAAACCTGTGAATACAAATTAATTAATTGGAATCTGAGATATGATCGAATAAGCTATTGCGTTGGACAAATTAAGTGAGTTTGTCTGTCTAAATCCTTGAATGACTGCAAACATGAAAAAAATTCCCATAAAAAGTCGGAAAACAGTTTTTTCCTAATTAGTGAAATGATTTCAAGTTAAACATTTCTTCGCTTATCGTTTAAAAAAAATCACCGGTTTAACACTACCATTAATTTAATTTTGTCATAACTATGTATTTAGACATCTGTTTCAGAGAGATCTTCATCAACGTAATTGGTTTCATCACAATGATTCGCTCATTTCAACACTCACAATAATCAAGTGTTTGAAGTCACTCTCTCTTGACCTACATAAACATCACTCAGAAATTACGCTAAATAATAAAATTTAGTACAGAAACATGAAATGACAAAACACAAAATGGAATTAATATTAAGGCCCCTTGCGTATTTCAATTCCCTCAAAAACTGTCCCACAGTAAATGAGATATGAAAAAGCCAAGATAAAACGTTGCAATTTTATTGATTACATTCCAGACAATATTTTCACATTGAATTGTTCCTCTTACACCCAACGAAATACAAATAAATTAAACCCAAAATAACGAGTCACAAAAACCCTTTTACTTTTAGATTAGAAGTTCGTCCATTGATGAGTGAAAAATATTTGATACAACAAAGAGGATTCCTTACACGTTTTTTCGAACGGCTATTCCGGTATCCCATTAAAATGAATTGCATTTAAGCTCTCAATATAAAGAATGCAAAAACCACGCGCATCCGTATCAAGGTTACTCCGTTAGAAGATCTTGCCGGAGAAAATGTCAGGCGGGTTCAGTCTCCGTAAAGAATTAAATGAAAAATTAAAATGCGCTTCGAAATCCTGAAAGTATGCGCGGCATTTATTACTCGTCCGCATGATACATTCAGTGCAATCAATACAGCTGGTTGGATCATGAAATATAAATGAATGCATATTTTTAAACTAGGCAAGCCAAATATATCAACTGTGCTTTGCAATGTAGTTATAATATATTTTCAACATCATCCTGGAATTTTTACTATTCACACTAAATCATAAAAAGTCACACTAGGCTGTAACGTATTCAAATCAAACTTATGTAAGTAATCCAATATTATGAAATTTACTGGTTAAATTATCTCACCATCACTACTCACAATCTTTGAACCATGTAGACTATTAAATGGGTGTATTATTTCAATTTGTCAGTACATACGTTTAAATACATTGAATTCCGATGCTATCGATTTGTAAAAACGTATGAACCGAAAAAATCTCCGATACACATTCAAAGTGGTCAATTAAAAACAATTTGCATGAAATAATTATGGATTATCTCTTGATGTCAACTTCCAATTCATTAAATTTTTTAGGGTATTCTAAAATATGAATCATAAATACTTTCGTCACATTTAATGGGTTCTACAATTTCTACACAACTCAAACGGCACTTCAAGTATCTTTGATACCATATTCATGGGACAATTTTCTTCATTGATCAGCCAGCGATTGAATTTTCAGAGCTGGCGTACAAAAATCCACTAACGTCTGCAATGGAATACCAAGCAAACATTTATTTGGTCATACCGACATGGCCTCCTCCGACCAGCCTCTCCCACTGCCCGGTCCAGTGAGCAAGAGCACACAGGCACCTCTTTTGCCTCGCGTCAGATCTCCGCCTCAATGGGCGCTTTTCGTATTTAGTTGTCTTTTTCATTCTATTTATATTGATTCATCTACTCCACTGTTTACACGTTTATATGTTTGATCGTTTATTCATTTATTTGATCAATTATTGTTTTGTTCGTTTATCTATTCCACCGTTTATGAATTTGTGTGTTAGATCGTTTATTTATCCATTTATTTGTTAAGTTATTCTTTAATTGGTTCAACTATTCCACCATTCATGCATTCACTCATTAAATCGTTTATTCATTCACTTATTTGTTCAGTTGTTAAACTAAGTGTATTCAGCACTTCGATTAGAAATTAGTCGTCAACGACATGAAATACGATCATTTAATTTGAATATCGTGGTCGACTACAATTTTTGAATGGGATTTTATCGTTTTTAATATACAAATAAACAATCTATGAAAAAAGAAGTGCCACTGTAACCTACTAACATGCAATTCTGGTGTAACTAAGAAGATTGCATGGTAAATGATACATTTACCATCCAATGATACCACAATGATTCATTCAGATCGACTCTTTCAATTTGGGGTACTATGCAGCCCTGTTGATTATAGGAACCAGTAAGACAACTCTAACATCAACCCCATGATGTCGATAACAAAATGACTCAGATTAGTCAATTACAAAAAGATTTTAGCTCGTCACACTAGGACGCAGTTTGAAGGAACCATCATCATCATCATCATCATCATCATTATTGTGTGCTTTATGATTATACTTGTGCTTTGAAAATAGTTTTTCAGCTTTTAAACCAAATGAAACAGATGAAAACTAAGTAAACTGCAAACTCAGAGAAGCCAAAAGTTCCTTTCTAACCTCCATCCGTGTTCACAGTTTTCTACTAGATGATCACTAGAGGAGCTGCACATACTCTTGTAAAAATGCTGCAGAGGAGAAGGAAGTTGCTGAGATAGAACCAGAATCTTACTTGTCCAATATGTGATGCCTAACCCTTAGTGGCACAAAGGAGAAGACTGTTTGTAACTCGTTTACACGACCCGTCAAAAATGACGGGATTCGATATTTCTTTAAATTAATTCTCCAGATGCGGATGACAAACAAATTTATTCATCCTAAAAGTACACGCGATTAAAATATTCTTGTGCTTGTGCACTGGTGAAACTCGTATCACAGATACGGTCATTAAGCATCCTTATGAGTGCGACAGAGAGACGGAAGAAGCGGACACCGAACATAGAAATAAACACACCAAGTGTTATCAATAGGTAAGAAGACGTAGCTAAGGCCAGCAGAGGGTAGTGAACCAAGCGAACAACACACGCCGCAAAAGAAGGGCCGCCGTAATGGCGCCAGTTTACGAGTCGATCTGAAAAAAAAAGTTCAGGCGGTGAAGGGAGTGCTTCCGAGCGCCGCAATTGCAGGTTCCGACGCATGCGCACTTTCTCCTGCAAGCGCGCGGAAATGAGCTCACTTGTTCCGCTCGGCGTTCTGGCGCTCGTTCAGGTCTCAAACAAACTGGGCAGAGTGAGGAAACGCAAGCAAAATGCATTGCATTGAACTGAAATGCAAGCAAAATGCATTGCATTGAACTGAAATGCAAGCAAAATGCATTGCATTGAACTGAAATGCAAGCAAAATGCATTGCATTGAACTGAAATGCAAGCAAAATGCATTGCATTGAACTGAAACGCAAGCAAAATGCATTGCATTTAACTGAAACGCAAGCAAAATGCATTGCATTTAACTGAAACGCAAGCAAAATGCATTGCATTGAACTGAAATGCAAGCAAAATGCATTGCATTGAACTGAAATGCAAGCAAAATTCATTGCATTGAACTGAAATGCAAGCAAAATGCATTGCATTTAACTGGAACGCAAGCAAAATACGTTGTAGTTAGGTGGACCACAAGTAAAATTCCTTTTAATCAGTGGATTGTTAGTTTTCGCATCCCTAATTAAAATTAACGAGTTCCAAAGAGAATATGAAGGAAGGCAAAATTTAGTATGAAGTCAACAGAGAGGGGAATTATGCACAAGGTTTGTCCCTACACAAGATCCCCTGCGTACAGAAACAGTAATTTGGAAAAAAAATAATGAGGAAAGAATTAAAGTGGAAGATGAGAAGAAAGGAGTAAGTGCTGGAAACACGACGGCAGAGATCCAAAATACGATTGTCCGGAACAAGATAAAAAACTATTGCTATTTCAATAAAATGAAGGCCTACCTGAGATTTAGCTTCAGATCTTACAGTTTCCTCTGGGAATGTAAATACCTATAGACACAATAGTTGTATCTCCCTGATGGAACTTTGCACGAGTAATTGTAAGTGTGATATCGCTAGACCTCTTGATTTCTGTTAATTAGAGAAGGTGTAACTTATGAAGGAACAACATCATCAATGGTATAAATTTATCGAGTGTCTCACCTAAGACTCTCGAATTAAAAAAAAGACTCCCTTGCTCGCTGTGAAACGAATAAGTTTCTTCGAATCTGAAGCAGTAATAAAGTTTGTTGAAAAAAATAAAAAAATTCCTCGCATCTGAGAGCAAGAACGGTAAAATAGCTGAAACGAAAAAATTCCCGCATCTGGGAGGAGTAACTAAGTTTACTGAAAAACGAAACATTTTCCCTGTATCTGGTAGCAGTAACAGCAAGTTAGCTGAAAGACAAAAAAAATTCCACGTATCTGGGATCAGAAACGGTAAGTTCACTGAGAGACGTAAAAATTTCTGCACAACTGAGAGCAGTAACTGGGAGTAGTAACTACGTTTGCTGAAAATGAAAATATTTCCACGCATCTGGGAGCAGGCACAGTAACTTTGTCGAAAAACGGAAAAAATCCCTGTATCTGGGAGCAAGAACGGTAAGTCCCTAAAAGCAGGCCGGACCGGGCCGTGTTGAGCTCAGGTCACCATTTGATGACCAGCGCGCTTTGCTTCCTGGGGAGACCGAGCGAATGCAGCGGCGAGCACACGCCCTCCTGCAGATGGAGGAAGAGAATAACTCAAAAAATGTTATGCAATGGAGAGTGTACTGAAGAATGGGAGAAACGAGTTGAAAAAGAAATGGGGTAATAAATGAAGTAATTGAGAATATTATGAGGAATTGAGGAAAAATGGTGTAGAAACATGGAAGAAATGTGCTTAAAAATGCAAAATCAACTGAGGCGATGAAGAAAAATGGAATTTTAAAATGTTAAAAAAATCTTAAAGAAATTGAAAATATGCCAATGGATACATGAGCCTTGATTTCACTGACACACTGCCGAAATTAATTTTGAGTAAAATTACGAACACTTTACTACTAAACGTTTATGTTCATAAAAAAGATAATTTCAAGTACGGTGAAAGGAACAATTAATATTCATCCAATGCGACACTGGGGACATAAAAACCGAATCTTTCATTCAAATTGTACTCAATACCTCCATATTTATTCACATTCAGACACGGTTATTTGCATGCAAGTTCACAACATCTGGAGGCTTCAGTATTTCCAACCGCTCAGATTATGCGTTCAAACTTTGGTCAAAATAATATTACGTGGACGCACACAAATAAGTAATAATTATACGTTGATTGCACACAAATAATTATTAATTATACATTGATTGCACACAAATAATAAATTGCAGAAATAATACCTAAGGGGCCAAACCGACAAACACAGTACATAGGCGAATCTAAAGTGATCTTCGTTAAAATGGATCTGACTTCTGGTAATTAAAAGACAATACTACTTGTACGCACATTTGAATATAATGGTTGGAACAGGTTTAAAACCAGGAAGGTGCACGGTTTCAACACGAAGGGAGAGATTAAAGAAAATATAAAAATGCTCAAAACTAAGAGTCAATCACATGCGTTTTTTTCTGGAAAAAGAAAGCCAGTTAAAAGTAAAACACGAGTTCAAAAATTGAGCAAAAAAAATTTATTCATTGAGAAAGTGTGTGTGTATGTTTTCTTAATGGGCAAAAATTACATTTCTTCAGCAAGGTGTAGTGATGTTTTTTACAATTTTCACACTTTATGCACTTTGCACGTTAAACATTTCCTAGAGGTGAGGTGTCAAATTATTTAAAGGAAAAATAAACTCTTTCAATAGCTACACAACGAAAAGCAAGAAACGCCCTCCGATTCTGAGCGCAAGCCAAAGTATTTGGCGTAAAACAATCGAGAGCAAGCGTCAGATCCCATATCGCCCAGTTCCAGCTCCAGGAAATGCGAGTTCTTGCAATATTCCTGGACGGCCGTGGCTCCAGCGACCTCTGGATTGACTGACTCACAATCATTCAGTTAAAATAAGATAGAAAATGGTAACAAAAACGAGCCGAGTGGTCCATTCTTCGACTGTCCCTTAGCACCGTACAAGTTACGTTTTCCTGTGTTCCAGAATTGTGTGCATAGATTTCCAGTTGAAATTTGTCTGTAAAATGACACCTAGAAGGGCGAGGAATAATAAAGTTCCAGTTTTATGGCTTTTAAGCGTCAATTAACTGTTGTTAATGTAGAGCAGACTGTGAATTTGAGTTAATAATTTGAGCCAAACACCAATAGGGATTTGCCAGAAGGTTGTCCACGCCCAACATGCCGTACTTTACCGTTACCAACAGTCCAAATTTGTCGGGAAATGATTCAAGAAAAAAATTACTGTTTGGCAACGAAACAAGTTATGAGCAGCAAAGTAATATATTTATGATGATGCATGCATTAAATTTAGGAATCAAATTATTCAGCAAAGAGAGATATATGCTAAGAGGATACAACGTAAATTAAAAAGGAACAAACTTTGTTAGACACTTCAGTCGCAGTTTCTAAAACACAGTTTTCGCTGTTTCATTACTACGTTCTTTGACGTCAACAAAGGGCTCACTTTTCCTATAATAATTAAGTGTCTAATTGTTGCCAGTTACTCCAGCAGTAAATTCAATACAATAAATATTTTCCGATGAAGATCAAGAAGTAATATTACAATTTCATCTGTTACTGACTCATCTCGTAGAACCTACGAAAATTTTTTCAAACATCCTCATCATAAAATGTTAAAGATGTCAAATCTTTTGATTTTGAAGTTTACTTTGATCTCACATATCTTACTTTTGACCTATCATGCGAGTCTCATCAAAGTGACATAGTCAACAGACAATTTAGGCCAACCTGCACCATCTTTTAGCTTTGTATGAGCACGTCAGAGGCATACAAATGGTCACTTCCAACAATGCCCGGTACTCTCCCCCCCCCCCCCCCCC
>JACJUY010003398.1:53146-79565 GCA_014220935.1 Platorchestia sp. MABIK
CAAAGGGTCCCCACAGTCTTAAAGGGTCCCCACAGTCTCAAAGGGTCCCCACAGTCTCAAAGGGTCCCCACAGTCTCAAAGGGTCCCCACACTCTCAAAGAGTCCCCACACTCTCAAAGAGTCCCCACACTCTCAAAGGGTCCCCACAGTCTCAAAGGATCCCCACAGTCAAAGGGACCTCACAGTCAAAGGGTACTCACAAGCCAGCCCCCACACTGAGGGTCGACTTCTGCAGGAAGAAAGACTTCACTCGAACAATGGGAAATTAAGAAGACATTGGAGATGATTTCTACAGAAATATCTCGCCTGAAACAATGAGCACCGACGGCAGCGGAGCCGCTGATCTTACCTGTGCAAGATTAGCGTCGCATTTGGACCGAGGAAAATATCAGGACTCGTAGAAAAAGTTTCTCCGTCGATTGTCGAGGTAAATGGGCTTTTTGCCAGCCAAGAAAATAATTGAAGCAGTTAAAATGAGTTCCTATAGCTGTCGCATGATGAATTTTAAGAATAAGTTAAATATTGAACTTTTGCATGAAACTTAAACTCAAATGCCATTGATTCATTCTTTACAAAATGTATTGAGGAACAAACTGAATTTGATCATTCAAGTTAAAGGCATGCATTTTCTTGAACTTCGTCGATTTAATTTGACGCCTACGAGGACGCCCCTCATTTAAAAACGTTCACATAAAAAAGCAGAAAAAATAGCAACAAAAATAAATTAGCTATAGCTGAACTGACGAACATTAGACGTAACTAAAAATTGCTGAACATACAAGAAATACAGGTTTTTCAAAACTAATTCCCGATCAACAGGTCCACGTACATTATAAGAATGCTTCCGAAAAATGTTCTCAGCTTCTTGACGACATGAAAAAATCCTTTTCCTGCGTTTACCAAGTTTACGAGTTCTGAGATCAACGACCGTGACTGTCGAGGTCACAACTCACTACAGCACATTGAGTTGATCCGAGTTTACTGACTGACTGACCACTTCCAGCCCTCGTACACGTACGGCGTGAATGTAAGTACAAGACTCTAAGCCTGCTCGGTAATGTCAAGACTAGCACACCACACGCACCCGGCCCTGAGATACGACACTTGCTGGGAGTTGGATCGCAATTTTATTCGGAGCAACGTGAGCCCCTCGTATCAGTGCGGTAAATTAGAGTAGAACATGAATGCCGGCCACGGTCCAGGTAACCTAAATAAGGCCTTACTCATAGCGGCCATTATCTCGCCGACCCTCATTATGGCGGTCGCTCAGAGCCACTTCTCAACGTCACAGGCCTGCCTCTCGCAACCAGCACCGTAGGTCAGCAGCTGCGTCAGAGACACCGGTAGAAATCCAATCATTTCAAAGCGCTCCGAGTGTAGGGAATAAATATAATACAGGAGCACTGACGTCAACTATCGTGCTTTGAGAACTCTTGCGCTAGTACTATTAGCTTAAATAAGAAATATCATAACAATCTTTTGTTTTGTAATAGTGAATATTATATTTTTTCCAAACTCACCACTTGGCATACTAGATGATGCATCAGTGTGAAAAATTATCCCAATCCCCGACTGTCGACCTCATAGTTCTAAACACAAAATAAATCAAATCTGCCCATTTTACATCTAACATCAATCCCTCACGCTCGTATCACTAGTTTCTATGTTCTTATGCTCATATTTCAATACGAGTACGCACTAACGAGAGGGTTTTCAGCAATGCGTCACATGAATTATGTTTTCTTAGTCACTTGTATTTAAATCCATTACCAAAATCCGACTACCGCAACGAAGAAAAGCCCATTTTTTTCGTGCTTTTCGCCGAATCATGTTTCGACAATTATGGGTTTTACGATAACCATGTATGAATGGCAATTGAGGATCTAAATCATTTGTTTCAACACTTAACAAGGGTACTACGATAACCATGTATGAATAGCAATTAAGAATCCCTATGTTAAGGTATTTGAATGTGTTTTTCGCTTTTATTTCAATATATGTGCGCATTAACGAGTGTTTTTCATCTAAGCGTTACTAGAATTATGTTTTCTCAGTTACTTATATTTAAATGCACTGTCAAACTCAGATTAGGCCAGGAAGGGAACTCATTTTTGTTGTGCTTTTCTGTCAATCATTTTTTGATTCAACATTTTACACGGGTATTACGATACCAATGTGTTATCCTCAGTTAAGGATGTTAATGTTAAGGTGTTTTAAAAATAAATGTATCAACATTTCTTGTTTATACTTTATTGGAATAAACTGTTTTTCTTTCTTTATTTCATTTATTTCTTCATAAAATGTCAGTTCGATATCGGAACATATTATTGATTTGTATTTAAAATTGGTCTACTTTATCCAAGAGTTATCCATTTATAGAAATGAACCCAAAGATTTTCAGGAGGGCTCCAGATGAAATTAAATTTGCAATAGCACACACCTCACGGTAACCCTGCATTCTGTTCCGCAAGCTATACAAGATCCCGGTATCGATGATACAACGCAAATTAATCAAATCAATCGGTAACAACGAAATTCGGAAAGTTCACCTTTAGTTTCATACAAGCTAAAATAAAAATTAAATAGCCAAGACCGCTCTAAAAATATAATGCGGCGAGAGCCTAGTGCGGGAGCTAGGAACCGCAAGCGTCACTCGGGTCGAAACGTGAGAAGAAACTTAGCTACGGCCGTCATGTTTGACTGATGTAGACGTGCTACGGCGCCTCAACTCACTGTTGTAGCCGTGCTACGGCCGTCATGTTTGACTGTTGTAGCCGTGCTACGGCACCTCAGCTCACTGTTGTAGCCGTGCTACGGCCGTCATGTTTGATGTAGACGTGCTACGGCACCTCAGCTCACTGTTGTAGCCGTGCTACGGCCGTCATGTTTGACTGATGTAGACGTGCTACGGCGCCTCAACTCACTGTTGTAGCCGTGCCACGGCCGTCATGTTTGACTGATGTAGACGTGCTACGGCGCCTCACCTCACTGTTGTAGCCGTGCCACGGCCGTCATGTTTGACTGATGTAGACGTGCTACGGCGCCTCAACTCACTATTGTAGCCGTGCTACGGCCGTCATGTTTGACTGATGTAGACGTGCTACGGGACCTCAACTCACTGTTGTAGCCGTGCTACGGCCGTCATGTTTGACTGTTGTAGCCGTGCTACGGTCGTCATGTTTGACTGATGTAGACGTGCTACGGCGCCTCAACTCACTGTTGTAGCCGTGCCACGGCCGTCATGTTTGACTGATGTAGACGTGCTACGGCGCCTCGCCTCACTGTTGTAGCCGTGCCACGGCCGTCATGTTTGACTGATGTAGCCGTGCTACGGCGTCTCAACTCACTGTTGTAGCCGTGCTACGGCCGTCGTGTTTGACTGATGTAGACGTGCTACGGCGCCTCAACTCACTGTTGTAGCCGTGCCTCGGCCGTCATGTTTGACTGATGTAGACGTGCTACGGAGCCTCATCTCACTGTTGTAGCCGTGCTACGGCCGTCATGTTTGACTGTTGTAGCCGTGCTATGGCCGTCATGTTTGACTGTTGTAGCCGTGCTACGGCCGTCATGTTTGACTGATGTAGACCTGCTACGGCCTTCATTTTCGACTGGTGTAGCCCTGCTACGGCCGTCATTTTCAACTGATGTAGTCGTGCTACGGCCGTCATTTTTGACTGATGTAGACGTGTTACGGCGCCTAAGCTCACTGTTGTAGCCGTGCTACGGCCGTCGTGTTTGATGTAGACATGTTACGGTGAATCAGCTCACTGTTGTAGCCGTGCTACGGCCGTCATTTTTGACTGATGTAGCCTTGCTACGGCCGTCATTTTTGACTGATGTAGCCGTGCTACGGCCGTCATTTTTGACTGATGTAGCCGTGCTACGGCAGTCATTTTTAACTGATGTAGCCGTGCCATGGCCGTCATTTTCGACTGATGTAGTCGTGCTACGGCCGTCATTTTTGACTGATGTAACCGTGCTACGGCCGTCATTTTTGACTGATGTAGCCGTGCTACGGCCTTCATTTTCGACTGATGTAGCCGTGCTACGGCCTTCATTTTCGACTGATGTAGCCGTGCTACGGCCGTCATTTTCGACTGATGTAGCCGTGCAACGGCCGTCATTTTCGACTGATGTAGCCGTGCTACGGCCGTCATTTTCGACTGATGTAGTCGTGCTACGGCCGTCATTATCGACTGATGTAGTCGTGCTACGGCCTTCATTTTCGACTGATGTAGTCGTGCTACGGCTTTCATTTTCGACTGACTTTACCATACGAGGTAAAGTGTTATCGTGCAATGGTATTTTTCAGATTTCTTACGACTGATAAAAATGTATTCGAGTAATAGAGTCAATTTCCCTATTTTGCTACTTGTAACCTAATCAAACCAACCGTTAACAACAACGGAAACGCGGTGAACATGTTAAACCCAATGTTTATTCTAGACCCGGTTGAGGGGTTAATATTAACATGAGTAAAAAATCAGTGCGTAGAAAAACTACTCAATTTTAATATTATCGAACAATTTTTAATAAAGAAATTGCTAATCTAAAAATAAATATCAACGGAGAGCCAATCGGCGAGCTAAAAATATTTATGATTTTTGCGTGCTCAAGATACACAAATTTTACATTTTTATTGAGAGTTCGTTTCATGCAACACTTTGAAGTTTTTATTACCACCCCCAACATTTCACAATACTATTCATCGTCGTATCAGAATATTCATCGAAAACAGTTTCAAACCCAAAAAAATCAAAACTTTCTTTTGGTAACATTTTGACTGCGACGTGAGCCATATTTGGTCACTGAGGGAGTATTCCGCGGCAGACCAACCAGTAGTCACAAACTCAATTTAGAAAAAACTTGATCGAAACTAATTGAAAACACAATCCAGTTAACGTTTGATATTTTCAACACTACTTACTACAATTGACTACTTAAAATTTGAATTGAATATTAAACCTCAGTTTTACCTGCCGCAGTCAAAGTGTCAAAGCCTTATTGATCTCAAGACTTCGCACATCAGGCAGCCTACCGCTGGAGTCGTAACCACTTCTTAGAATGCCCGAGGATTTTTTAACACAAGTTCAGCCTAATGGCTGCCTGCCAAACCACAGGAGGGGGCATCTGGTGCTAAGTGGAGTAAAATATCAGGCGCACTTCATGAAGTTACTAGGCCTTCAAGAAACATACAAGACGGCTGTTTCAATTCTACCAACCGGGATCTGAGAGCAACTGTTGTATTTTCTGCAAAGAAGTCCGGCTGAATGCAAACCTTGTTACTAAGTCCCTCTTACAGCGCCTTTCATTTCGCTCACTGTGTATCAAAAATGGTGGTATTTGAGTTGTTTCAAACAGCGTTCAAATTAAGAATCATTAACTCGCATTGAACAGAAAAAACTGCAAAAATTGAGCAAAAGTGAGTGGCATAGATACGAATTATTCCCTTATACAAAAGTGAGTGCATTTAACGATGGATTTCAATGAGTAAAACGGTAAACATCACGGTAGAGGGAATAAGGTAGGGTCATTTCTACGGGGGAAAATATACCTCCTCTTGTTCGGCTAGCAAATAGATTCGCTTTATTTCAAACAAACCTTATGACGTCACCAAAACGTCATGTCGTTAGGCCAATGGTGGAGCCATATTTGGGGACAGCAGTGCTACCAGATACAGTATGAGCGCTGCTATTGGTTCGTTGCCGTGACGTCAGCAAAACCACGCCGTCAACGAAAAAAGACTTGTTTAAACTTACCTTGTTTTCTCTACCGTGATTGTACTGCCTTGATCAGATATATAGAGCAAACATGAATGACGTAGGAATTCGGTAGTTATTACATACATGCTTAATTTTAGAGCTTCGAATTGTGTCGTACTGTACCAATTCAACTTTGGCGTAGCAGCTATTTCTCCTCAGTTTCGTTTTGTTCACAATGAGCTCTGAATACAATTCCGTAAAGCAGTTTTTTCCATGCCTAAAATTACCGAGAAATTTGGTTCCATGAACGTGACATTTCCAGCAAAAAGTGTTGAGTATCTTCATAAGAAAAGTTGAATTATCAATAAAACGTAAGTGTGGAGCGGATCTTTGCTCACTTTCTAAAACATGCTTCAAACATTCGAATTAAAAGAATAAGCTCTCAACATGACGCTCTACGTTTTCAAAATCCAAACAAATATATTCAAGCGTAAGTGAAATGTTCACATGCTTTTCCTTGCGTATAATTTGGGAACACCAGAATATAGGTCAGGATTTTGGGCTTTCCGGTTGATACATTTTCAAGATTTGTTCCTGCGACAATACGCATATGCTAATACAGACTTACGTTCATTCAGGTTAGCAACTAAATAATGACATATTGAAATAACCCTGGGCGGAGTTTTTCAAACCCGTTTGAACTCTCCAATCCCTCTAAACAAACGAGAACACACCACCGCCTCCAGATGCGCACTTCCTTCGATAAAGCTCAACCTCCTATATCTCCTAAATCCTTCCGGTACATTTCAGTCACTGACTTTCAACAACCCACGTATCACATCCTTCGGATATTTCCGGCTTCTTCCGCCAGCGTAGACCAACGAAGTAACAAAACCTCGTCGACTTCCGTTCAATGGTCAGCAAATTTCTCGTAAGTTTTGAGTGCATTGAGGCAAGTCATCGCAGGATATCGAGAGCGTAATGACGGATATCTTGACCATGGAGAACGACCGGCGTTCGTTCGCTGTGCAACTCGAGTGCATTGCCTTGGACACGGCAAGTGCGTCAAGTCTATTGGTCATTTCCTCGAGATCTTATTTCGTAGACGAACGTGATGAGTCTCTTGTGCTCCGAGAGCAGAAGTAGCTTTATTCGAGAGCGATCATTCCAAAAAGACAACACCTATAAACCATAACAATGCTATTCACTCTTGCTCATTAAATTTTAATTCCAGAAATAAATTCTAATTATATCAGGATAAAATTGAAGTTAATGTTTAGTTAACTGAATGGATAAAGGATCGCGCCTAACTTGTCAGTCGCAACGAAGCATTACGAAGATCACTACTTCAGGTGCATTGCAGTCTCCGTATCGCGAGACGTGAAGCTCGAACGAAAGAGTTCAAGAGAAGCCAAAGAATATTCGTTGAGTGATCTCAAAATATTTAAAAATTAACTATGATAAAATAGCATTAACTGTAATGACAAAAGCATAATTCTAAGTAAAGCTTGTCATAAATTTGAAGGCAAATAATGCATGACGAGCTATAATACTCGACTGACCAAAGCGAGTACGGAAGTTGTGACAAGGGCAACTTAAAGGGAGTTTCCGTTCTTGAAATAATAACTAACAGATTTAGGAAAATACATCAACTTCAAGCGGTGAATCATAGTTTTGAACACCCTCACAAACAAATTCTTTCCTGTTAAAATTAATTAAATCAGTTTCGTAGAGTCAGAAAATAGTCACGTAACATTGCGTTGGTTGTCCAATGCTTTCGTAGCAATGGATTGAAGTAACCTATAGGCCATTTAGGATATTGAATACTTTGAAATGGAAAATTTTAAAATCAATTGTTTTCGTTCACAGTAAGGCTATGACTTCTTCTGGGACATAGTGCAAGCATTGGTATTTGTCAGCATAGGTAAGTGTTACGGCGTAAAACCCAGTCAAAATAAAACGAAAACATGACATTATCTCGGTAAGGGTCTATAGAGATTTTAAAGAAAAGTTGGGGAAGGTTTATCAGACGCAGGGCTTCCGGAAAACCTTCAGTACAAACTACTGGTACGTGAGACTAGGGCAAACAGTCGCACAAAATGTTAGTCTGTAACGGAGACACCAGACGCATCTGAAAATATCAACTGTTAGTTTTTGTTAATCGTGGAACATCGCATAAAAGCCTAAACTTTCGAACTTCCAATGTTCAGAAAAAGATTGCAATGGAACTAGCTCATTCAAGGTAAGCAATTAGAGGTAAAGAGGTTGGCATACCTTGGAGAAATTCATTTCCGCAATTGGCAGCGTTACATCGTTATGAAATCAATTTTTTCAAAAGTCGGTAGTAGGAAGATTAGAAGTTAGCGATTAAAATAAGCAATGCAGATATTACACCATAATATCCGTCAAGAATGAGAAATTAGGCTCATACGTGTGAGCTTTTCTACAAAAGCGCACACGTAGAATGAACACAAAATCGTTGCTTCGCTCCCACCTTGCAAGATGCTACGAAGACTGCATTCAGTACTGCAGATGACTCCCTACGTTCTCGGGTCACCCGTTCCACAACTTCACAATTCCAATAATTTCTCCAGTTCACAGATAAACCGCGGAGACACTTCTCAAACACACTTTTTTCTAGTTTCCTTCGGTGTTCATCAAAACTCGAGAAGTCTAGAAGCTGTTGCACATCCCGTATCCATGAGTTTAAGTTTTATGAGAAATCACAAGCGTCACCACACCTCTCTCAATGAAGAGTGAACGTTTACTGACTGAATGTTGGTAACCTGAACTTAGGGCAGGCTAAAATTCTTGAGAAACTAGACGCCTCAAAGAATCTTGAAAATGCCTACTAATGGCCATGTTAAATGAAATTAAAATTTCATCCTGGACGAGATCAACTATTACACTAGCATTACCAAAATACTCATGTTTTTAATCATTCCTATGCCGCTGTAATGAACCAAACATGACATCGGAAAATGTGTGCGTCAAGAAATTCTACCTGAGGGCTGGCAACACTTGAGCGATGACCTGCGAAGAACAACCACCCGCCCAGGAAGTAACCGAGCACAGGTGAGCATTTAGCGTTAATTGACTCTCTGATTTAATGATGCCTTCATAGCGAGAATGTATCTCTCAGGCATCATGTTGAGGATCGCTGAATGGGTGTTGCGTGGGTCGACCGACGAGCAAGTTCTTGTAACCGAGACGCAGGAGCCAATCCTTGCATCGAAATGACGAGAGATGTAAGAGAATTTGAGGAGATAATTGTAATCAAATAAATAATGAGGAATAATTATGGTAAAATAATAATTGCATGAATAATTTTCAAAACCGCTTTACAATTGACATATAATTTCAACACTTCAAAGCCCAAAGTTCTCTAATGAAATATCCCGTGTCTGTCGTCGGTAATTTTGGCTCGGTTTTTTAAACACTTTGACTGCGGCGGGTTAAATTGAAGTTCATTATTTTTTTTAACTCGAATTAAATTTAATTTAATTAGTCAATTTGCCTAATCTACATATCGTCCAATGGTAATCTTATGTAGTTGCATGCATATATGATTTCATGTATGTGATAAAGTGGAATTTCACACAAGTAAATCTCTATATGAGTGTAAATAAATCCTCGATACTACTATGGGTAACATAAAATTACCATTTGAAAATAAATATTTGAATGGATGCACACTGCCATTAATGTAGAATTTTAAAATAACTTTGACGAGTAGTATAATACGAAGTTTTTATAATTTACTTGTATCTTTTACGCCGCTCAAAGATCTGAATCATACTCAGCCTCCTGATGCTGGATACTTAGCACATTTTACGACAGCTAGTCTTTAGATTGAAGCATTGGCAGAAATTTTATTGACAGAGGAAAAACGATTGCCTCGCTCACCACATCCAATAGATCCAGATTTAACACATCAAGCTCAAATTAATGAGATTATGTCAATTCTTAACTTAACTGAGGGTTAGATTAATTTGAACTTGACTTGGATTAATTTGAAGGGAAAAAGGTGTAGTTTATTCAACAACCGCAGTCTTACAAGACCAATTCAGCAGTGTTCCGATAAGAATACTTCCGATAAAGTTTATTCTAAGTTTGTTTCAGAAGTCATTTTTACAAAATGACTTAGGTCCACGTTTTCATGAGTAGTCAGTACGGATTATTTACTTGCGTGTACACTCCAAGTGCGGCGGGTTAAACTGAAGTTCAATATTCAACTCAAATTAGAGGCTATTTTAGAGGTCTATTTTGAAAATACCGAACATTAAATAGATCGCGCCTTGATTAAGTTTCCATTAAACATTTATCTAAATTGATTCAGTGACAGCTGGTCGGTCAGCAGCATTACGAATATACCCTGAGTGACCATCACTGGGTCACACCGCACTTGAAGTGTTAAACCCCTTGTTCCACGTGCAGTGTTGAGGGTGTGAGCATTTCATAATGCGCAGGTGACAATCAAACATCGTTTCAGGATTGTATTCGAAATTAACATCAATCCGATTTATTAAATTAAAGGCATACTTGCGTCAAGAACCGCAAGCACTGACAAATAAATTTACAAAACTTCCGCTACTTTCAAGTAACGCAATCTTATACTACAACACAGAATGTCTCGCACATCCTGCAAAGAAAAACAATGTTAAATTCGGCTAGCATTCTGCGCCGCCAAGATCGGTAATAATCTCAGATGAAAGAAATCCTTTTTTTAACACTTCTCACATAAGCAAGTCAACACAGTTTCGTACTCACAAAATAAAAGGGTTCGTTTCTGCGCTAATTCAAAATCAGGAGTCGTGGTTAATTCAAGCTAAGCTCCGTTTATTTAATCAGCCTGCATTCGGCGAAGTGTTCAGCCTGATAAACATGGAAATGTTGCACGGAAGTCCAGGATAGAGTTGTGTGTATAGCATGAAGGAGTTCATTGTTACTGCAAATGTGAGTCAGTGATATTTTAGTTTTCAGGAAAGTGTTTGTTTCTTGACTAGTTCAAGGCATACAGATTACTCTGTGCCCATTAATTTGATTCAATATGGTTTCCATGAAAGCAAACGCAATACGCGTAGTATTGACAAGTAGTAAGTTGTGGTCGTGTTTGAATTCAACCATCGATGGCAGGCTGACAATTTTGGGAGCTTGCCCAGCGAACAGAAAAGAAAGCATACAAACGGTTATCACAGAGCGTGTCTTGGCATCAGACGAAAGCCTAAATTCAACTTAAAGAGAAACGCTACCTCGTTGTGCGACACTTCCACAACGTGGCTCAAGCACTACTAAAAAAAAATTGAAACGGCCAACGTTGCTGTTTTGTTATTTCTACTACCTTTTCAAGCAAAAAATCTCCACGTCTTCACCACGTACAGAAAAAATCTTTGTTTTAAGCCCATTCGCTTCTAATTATTCGCGGGTATCTACAACAATTAATTACAAGAAAAAGTGAAGATCCTACGATTCTATCGGACTAGGGTTAAGGTAGAAAACTACACGTTTTTACAAATTACAAACCTTCACGAACATAATGAGCTAGAAAACACAAGTGATATATCGGATTTTCAGCTGTACGAAAATTTACAACTAACACAAGAAATGAAGAAATTAACGCAAAAAAAAAACACCACCCACAGCTAGAAACTAACATCTTACCCGCTAGAGAAGGCCAGACACGATAATACTGAAGCGACTCTACAATCAAGTGTCTCGCGTCACCATGACCAGACCGGCAACATGGAGCACAATGAGGACATCTTTCATAATATAGAGGCTAGCAAAGCCATGGCCTGGGCAAAAAGGAACTTGCGGAACAGTTCGTACAAAAATAAAGTGATCATCTACAAGGACTCAAATCTCGTGCTCCACGACGTTGGCCTACCAGGCGCAGCTCATCTCGCTAGCAGATCGTTTCACGAACAACCCGCGAACCCTCTCAAAAATCTGCCCCTTATAACCTGCAGGAGTTTTTGAACCTAGCGCTATTCTCCGTACACGAGACTAGTGGTCTCAAAGTCCTCCGCTAGACCCGTCCACTGAAGAGGACGCTAGTGACCCGTTCACTGAAGAGGGCACTAGTAACCTATTCACTGAAGAGGACACTAGAGATACGTTTGTGAAGACGACCCCGAGTGAACTGCGTACTGCATGGCTCCCAACGATCAAAGCTAAAGACTGGGCCACTATTTACACACTCATTTCAGCCTAACTGTGGGACGTTACAATTAGTGAGATCATGAAGACACATTGGAGACGAAAAAAAAATTACTGTCTCCTTTATTTACAAAATATGAATTTTCCGCAACAATTCGGCAAATGTAAGCCAATACGGATGGTGAACCTATTCATGACACATGGTACTTTTTCTCTGCAGCTAATGAAACAAATTAGCTGAGCACTGACGCAGGCTTCAGCTGAAGAGGATCTAAAAAATCCCCATAAAGAAAAAAACGCACAAAAATTCAAGGCAAAAAAATATTACGGACGGAGGAATCGGGTTATAACATTTACAAAAAAAATTAACGCGAGAAACATCACGCCAAGAATAAAATAATTTCCTCACAATGAATAACCATTTTCTGCTCGCAGGCATTTCAAATTTCTATTTTAAAAGAGTGAGGTTTTGTGAAAAGTGAAGAGCACGCTGCGTTGGCATCTCAACAGCACTTTTTAACTTCATCAGGCTCGTTTACAGCAAATATTAAGACCTATCATTATATTTTCATAGCCAAAGTACACAGCAGAAACTATCGAAGAATTTTCTGAAGTTAATTGAATTGAAATTTACAAGGACCAATTGTAGAAACACTCCTGAACTCAATGCTCATTTCACAGCACTCAACGCCTTACCACACGCGTCGCTCTAACCAATAATCAACGTAGCCATCCATCATCTGCAAGAGATGACTACAAAAATCTTAGAAATAAAAGAAGCAGAGTAATTTTGAGCCGTGTGATAATCCCTGCAAAACCGTAATCCCTTCCCGAGGATTATACTGGACGATACGGGAGTTATTATCGACACAAAGGCTCAACACCTAAAATTAGTCCTATGAGCTATTTAGGAAAAAAGAGTGAATTAAAACCCTACGTTTGATTAATTGTCGAACTTATTTTCAAGCATGTTTTAATTCTGACATGGGCAAGTTATTGGTAAGACGCCTATTAAGCTCATACACCGCAAAGGTAAAATTCTGAAAGATTTCCTAATGTGTCCTAACAAAATACCAAGCACAAGAACGCGCTCACAATCGCTGGGCTATTTGTCTTCTGGTAATCGAATTTAGCAGGACGAGCTTCGCCTAAACTTCCATAGAACTGATCCCAGAAGCTGAGAAGTGGAGGGAGACGTAAAAGGTTTGGATAAAGGGTATCACAGAAACGCAACTTCACCTCCATTTCTACAGAGACTGTGCGAGTGTTTCCTCGGCCACAAAGAAACGCTCTCGCAAATCCGCTTACAAGCTAATACGGTTCTAAAAGCGACCGAAATGACCAACACACGGGATCAGGCCCACCAATTTCGGTCTAGAGTCCTGCGTCGAGATGCGAGTCTTTCCAAGACCATATTTCATGAATCTCTCAACCTACTGTACGGAATATGGCAAGGGAGTGGTAAAAATATTTTGTAAAATGCAAAAAACATTTCAAAATGTTCACGAAAACAGCCGTTGAGTTTTTGTGCAATTACAACTACGATTTCAGCCAAATCATTAGTTACATCTACTGAGAGAGAACTTGAACCATCATTTTCTGAATTTCAAAAATGAGATACTTTATGAAACATGTGAAATCATAGGATTTTCTGAAAGGCAACTTTATACTGAGACCTCAACTACACACTAGGACATAATGAACACCACTTTGGTACAATGCTGGTATTAGTACAAATGGTACAACCAATTTGAAAGTGCCTGCACTAGCAACTAGCACGGCAAAGCTTCAAAAACCGAAAGATGTGCTGCACTCAGTTCTACAGTGCGATGGAAACCAAACTCCGTGAAAAAATCTAGTAAAACTGAACGACTGCGGGTTATACAACGCTGCAGGTGTAAATATTGCACTAAATTTACATGCAGTCGCGTTGTAAAACCATTGATCGCATCACAGGAGACAGCTAAAATTTCGCACACAAAGGACTCCACGCTAAAGTTTGACAAATTCAAAACTCTACAAATTTCTCACATTCGCGTGCTACGGCGGCAATTTCATGTCAATTATCTGACGCAAAAATCACGTAAAAATTAATTCAGCGTTATTGCGCAATATAGTGTGTCTTAATTCTCCAAAGAGTAACCTCTACCAAATACTTTACGCATTGAACGTAAATGATGTACTGTGATAAAAGTTTCGCACATGAACTCCAAAAATTTAAACATTCGTTTACGCCGGATTCGATAAATGAAGAAACGTTTGTTTCAATTAAAAATTCCAGGAATGTTGATCCAAGCATCGAAAAACGCACGAATCACAACCAACCATAACTGAAAAATTGCAACGGTCGAACAGCACTGTAACGAGAGGAGTTTTTATTTACTTCTGTATTGAAAAAAAGACAAAACCGTAAAGGTTGGTTTGTGCATGACAGAACGATCCCCTTCCTCTAAATTAACGAACAAAAGTATGAATAAAGGAAATGCCAGCGCCGACGAAACACAAAGGCACTAATGAATCAAACAACGAACTACACGCAAAAAGAGTGGAATTGTCTTTACTTGAGAATGAGGAGAAAAAAGCTTCTAAGATGCCCTAAATGACTAGCCACCGACCTACTTCACCACACACACACACAGTACATGTTGAGAGAGATAGCACCACTACGGGCAGGGCAGACTGCGAGAGAGCGCCCAAAAAACGTCGAGGAAGGTAGGCAGACTTCACTTCACCGAGCCAGTTTGTTCATTTGGCGTTAAAGTAAGAAGAGTAAATGTTCGCTTCTAAGCACAGCCAAGTCCAGTAGGTGAGAAATCATGAATTTGAGTTTCAAAAACGTTGAGGTTGAAGTACGAAAAAAAGAGCAAACAAGAAACTAAAGAAGAAACGAAGAGGATTTTAATAATTATTTTGCTACAAAGTTCAAGAAGAAAGCTATTCAAGCGATAACGGAGTAGTTACAATTTCACACAGTACAACACTAGCACAAATGTAGGGGCACAAAAGCTTCGTACAGAAGCATCACGCAAAAGAAACGACTTTTATTAGACCATATTATTCTCCTTAGTAGCAAAAATCTCAGTTCACATAGCTGAACACGTTCATGAAAAAATTAAACGTAACTTGTGCAATCGAGTTCACCTACGCAATTGAGTGAAAGGAAAACTCGAAATTGGCCAAAATTAAATGCTAATGCCCGAGTAAAGGGTCTGAAAGCCCACAGTAATAAATAAAATGCCATTTTACTGAACCAGAGAGAAGCATCCAAGGCGAGCCTGGACTCTTTCTCTCTCTCGGTCCACTGTACAAAAATTTATTGAAAAGTTAAACAAGGTCAAGTTAAAAAATTACTAGGCATTCTCAAACACGATTAAATTAAGCAAAATGACAACTCGCCCTATACATTTCACGAAAAAATCACATCGCTTGATGAAAATTGTAGGTACCTCTTCAAAAGAGACAAGGAATCTGAGGGGACAGAACATACACAAGAAGAAAGCACCCAAAACGGCGGTGCTAGAGCCAGAAAATTTCCAAAACAAATTACACAGGTAATTAAATTCGAATACGCTCAACAAAATAAGGAGCCAAAACGTAGAACAACTCGGATAAAGGGCAGAAAAGGAGCAAACAAAATTCAAACTAAACCAAGCTAACAGATTTGAGAAGGATACAAGGAAAATCGAATGAAAGGAAACTAATGAAAATAACAGGGAGAGGAAATGAAGAGCACGTCACAAACAAAATTAAATTAAGGAACATTATAATCAGAATTGAGAGGAACTACCAAAGAAACTTTAGGTAAATTACGTAAACGTCATGAGCAATTTATGGAAGTGGAGTGTTGGGCCCGTACCTACCGATCATGGTAGATGGCAGATTAGTAGGGCACTCTAGTCAATTTAATTGTCAACTAAGTAAATTGGCACAAATTAATTAATTTCGCAAGTTTAAAGGGAAATTATTAATTACACTCGATGAGAATAGCGGTACTCGCACAAATAAGCATCATGTAAATTGGAAAAGAGGTGGGTCTTGCAGGTTAAGTGAAACGAGCTAATGGCGACTGAACAATACCAAAGATATTACTTATACACTTTGAAAGATCTCAGACATTTAGAAAGTGGCATAAATTTTCTCAAACTAGAGCATGATGGCGGGAGGAAAACACTGAGGGAGTGTGCAACAAGAAACCACAAGGAACTCTCAAAAAAGTATATTAGTACACACAGTGGAGGCATCACAGCTGAATCGACTTCAAATATCAAGCTTTTAAAATACCCATTTCTTATGACAAAACGTAGAGAGCACGAGTTACTGACTGCTCGCTTTCTAAGACAGCGTTGGAATATTTCTCGACAACGACTCTAATGAAAGAACTAAGGAAATGCATAATATCTACTGAGTTTAGTTGTGCCCTACTGGCGCTTGCTACTGAGCGCCGCAGCGTAGGACATAGAAGCGCAGCCGGCAGTTGTGTTGGCGTCACTGGAGCCTTGTACTGAGCCAGCGTTAGCTGCAACTTTTGAACTGGAGTTACCACCAACTGAGAGCTTAGCTTTACCGCCAGCTGATGGCTTACCATTGGTCCCAACTGGGGGCTTTCCATTACCGCCAACCGCAGGCTTAGCATTACCACCCATCGGAGGCTTAGCATTACTGCTAACTGCAGGCTTAGCACCACCACCCACCGGAGGTTTAGCACTACCACCAATCGGAGGCTTAGCATTACCGCTAACCGCAGGCTTAGCACTACCAACCGAAGGCTTGGCACCATTACCAGCAGGAGGCTTGGCACCATTACCAGCAGGAGGTTTAGCACCATTACCAGCAGGAGGCTTAGCACTACCATTGGAGGAGGACTTCACTGTGTTTGAAATGGAGGCGGCTCTATCAACAGCCAGCTTTTTCTTAGCACTGCCATTACCATCAGATTTTCTGACGCATGAGGCAAGAGCAGAGATCTTCGATACTGAACCAACGCTGGCAGATTTCGTGGCTTTAACACCAGGCATGGGGGAAGGAGCTGGCGTTCCACTGAAGCTGGCAGATCTTGCGCTCGGGACCGCCATGGCCTCAGCACTGTCAGCAGCACACACATCTGCGGTCGTTGAAGAAGCAGCAGACGTGGATGTCGCAGGTTTAGCAGCAGCGCCGCCTTTGTTCTTTCTCTTCTGCTGGTCACCGGACGCGGTGACTTGGTTCTCAGCGTTAGAAGACGCACCCACGGCATCGGGGACGTCGTCGGCCTCGGAGGCTGTGGAAGTCATATCACAGTCACCGAAATTTGCATCAGCAGGAGTGTTGGCGGCTGCCACATCGCTGGTAACGACCGAACATGAGGCGGTGTCGTCACTGGCAGCGTGCGTGCTAGTTGTGGTTTTGGTGGTGAGGGCTTTGGCAGCGCTCACAGCGTAAGATACTGCAGAAGTGTGTTCCAGGTGTTTCAGAGAGAAGTGCCCCTGTTCCATGGGTTTCTTGATCCACGTCCCACAGCCGGCTTGCTTGAAGCTGTTTACTAGGAGCTGCTTGCACTCCTGCACAAAAATCGAAGTGTTAAAAATAACATAAACGCAAATTGTAGTTGCATTGCACGATTTCTAGAAGCTAACAGTCAAGGCAATTTCCCATGGTTTCAAAATATTTTTGACGCATTAAGAAAAGGTATATGGGAGACGTAAAATGCATAATAAACGCATAAACTAGACTAGACTTTAGATACAATCTATTGCTGTATCACTGGTGGTAAATAAATTGTTTGAATTGTAAATTGTTTAAATAAAAAATAGAACGTTTGCGTACGAGATGCCAGCCACCAGCACTACTACTTTCTCAGAAAAAAATTAGGAAAAAAGATAAATTAGCTCGAAATGTAAATACTGAACTAACCTATAACGTTCTTAGGACTAAACTAGACGATTCTACTCCAAATAGCATAGCTAAAGTAGTATAATAAAACCACCAACTAAGAATGGGGATCAAAAATTTTACAGAGCTGTGAGTGAAAGAATCGTACCCCAACTCCTAAAGAAGTTCTTTTTCCCATTCTCATAAAGACTTAAACCGTCCTTCATAAACCAGTAACGACACTCGCACAGTTTTAAACTTCGTTGTTTGTATCACTATTTTTCAGCTACAGACACCTCAGTCTTCTCACACGAGAAGTGCTAAACAAATTACCATTTGAATGGCAAACAAGTTATCAAGCTCCGTAAACTACACCAGTTTCTTACCGAACACAGTTGATTTACTATCATCCTTATCTATTGATGATGTAAAAAATCTCAATCATGATTCGAGCACTGAGAAGTACAGACCACACTTGGCTCACAAAAATACAACAACCTAAGTCCCGCATTATTCAGGCTCGACCACGAAAAAACTCAACCCTGACATAAAATGACAACAACCATGTGAATATACAATTATTTTCGTGCAGTCTCTATTTCTGGAAGCAGTAGTGAATCGGTAATACATTGACGGAACAGTGAATGAGTAATACATTGATCAGTAATATTAATAAATTGAAAATTGATGAGAGTAATACACTGAAAGTTTGAGTTTTGTGGCCCAGCCAATACACTAGGAGCTCGCATACAAGACACGGCGAGAATTAAGGGAGACCTCACCAGGTACTTGGCGGCCTTGGACTTGATATCGTCGTACTGCGCCCCGTCGGCCTCCGCGAAGGTGAGGCCGGACACGGGCGGCATCTTGTGGAGGAGCATCGTGAAGCGGCGCAGGAACATCCGCTTGCACAGGCGCGATGTCTGCTCTCCGTCCTGCTTGCCCGTCATCGAGTTCAGCACCTCAACGCAGTCCGTAACTGCAAGCCCAGATTACAGCGTCAGCAATATCAATAAAGCCTACACAGTTTTATACGTTTTCAAGCGCCTACAGAGTTATGAAGCATCAACAGTTACGAGGAGCCAACAGAGTTATGAAGCATCAATAGACTTACAAAGCGCCAATGGAGTTATGAAGCATCAACAGTTACGAAGAGCCAACAGAGTTATGAAGCCTCAACAGACTTACAAAGCAACTAAAGTTATGAAGCATCAATAGGGATAGAAACAAGCTTACAACCCTTTGAAGAAATTTGAGCGTTGAAAAAGATCAGAGCAAAAAATACGCAGATCATTTCAGTATGTCTGACGCACCCAAATTTTTACACAAGAACCGACAATGTCATGGTCCATTGCCCAATTTGCGCAGAAAACGTGCAGAAGTGGAGAAAATTTCACTGCAGAGCTAGCGCTGCACAGACATACAGCAGAAATGACAATCTCACAACCGAGGTAATGCGGCAAATCTCACAGCAGACGTGACACTTCCAGTGTCGAATTGGTGTGGCCAATGCATATATCACCAGTAGATAGAAGTGGCGGACAGAAATTACGAGAATCTCACAGCCGAGGTTACGCGGCAAACCCACAATATTACACCAGAAGTGACACTTCCAATGTCGATTTGGAGTGGCGAACGCATGTGCTACCAGCAGGTAGAAGTTGCGGTGCTGTTACAGCAAAAGCGACACTTCCTATGTCGAGTTGGTGTGACCAATGCATGTGTAGGTAGAAGTGGCGGTAAAGTTAGAAAATACTCACCGCAGTCCCAGTTGAGGGAGAGCGTGGGAGCCTTCTGCGGCTGCCTGCTCTCCACGCTGCTACCCTGGTTCATCTTGGGCTTGTGCATCCTGAAGGGACCCGGCAGGCCCTCCAGGCAGTTGTCGATGCGACCGCACAGCGCTCTGCGCAACACATAAACCAAAAATCAACAACTCAAGTATTATCATTGTTTTACTCATATGACCGTCATTACAAGCCAAAAATCAACAATTCACGTATTGTCATCTTTTCACTCATATGACCGTCATTACAAACCAAAAATCGACAATTCATATATTGCTTATTTACAAGCGTATGACCGCCATTTCAAGCACCGTTATTAGACTGGCACAAGCATCAAGATGTCACAAGTTTCACAACAAGAAAGGAACTGCCACACGGCAGTGAACTGCAATGTTTACGTAAAAGCACAAATTCGAAAAGAAATAAATCAATGCTAACTTTTTAAAACGACTGTGTGGCCTTATTGGGGTGTATTATTTATGAATTACGAATTGGCAAGACATTAAATTGGAATTTCAATTCATAATAAAATTTCTCACAAACTCCCACTAAATGAAACAAGGATTCAGTGATAGAGTCAACGTGCTAATCTACTCTAAAAAATAAACCGCATTGGATATTTCACGCAGCCAACGGTTGTTTACGAGAACACAGACACGCAAATGTTAAAGGGAAATGTGTCGAAAACCGTAGCTGATAAATCCACCAGTACAAATATTTGAGGGAACGCTTAATGAATGAATATTGAGGATAATAAATACAGCAGTACAAAAATCCAAGCGTACACCCAATGAATCCGCACCGCGGATAATAAATACAGCAGTACAAAAATTTCGCTGTGCGCCTAATGAATGAACACCGCGGATAATAAATACAGCAATACAAAAACTCAAGCGCCCATCAAATGAATGAAGAAACACTGCGGATGGCAGAGAGCGCAACGAACCTGTACATGTGAGAAGCGTTGAAGAGAGCCCCGAGTACGATGGACTCGAGGTAGACGGGCATAAGATAGTGAGAGAGCAAGGAACCTTGCACCCCGAGCACATTCCAGCGCGCTAACTTATCCGAACACGACATTGTGCGCAGACGCTCTCCTTGCATTACTCCGTCCCACGTTTGCACCACCTCCGTCGAGTTCTGCACAAATGGAAATAGCATCAAGTTAATGGGCGCCGGTTAACACGTTCGCTGCCGCTGGACGCACATGTATAGGGAACATGGTCTCATGTTAAGTAAGGGTGTAGGTAGCAGAGTTTAGAAACTGATTTTAATGCTCGAATAATTTTTTATCTTTCCTAAGAAGTGAGAAAATGTACTGGCATGATGATATTTAAGTCGTATTCTTAAATCTCTTCTAACATAGATGTAGAAATAATTGAAAAGCTGTTCATTGACACCGATACATAAATGAGCAATTTACCTAGTGGGACTCGTATGCCCCAATAGGCAGTCAACGTGTTATTGAATGCCAGTTGAGGTCACGTCTACAGCTACCAGGCGTTACGATTCGAGTGGTAGTTTATTTGTTAGTTGGAGACTCAGTTTCCATAGAAAAGAATTTTCTTAAGAGTAAAGGTTATTTGCTATGAACTCAAGAAAGATTAGATCGGACGCTAGTTTCAGCTACCTTAAGCACAACAACGGTGTTCCAAAAAGAGGAATGGTTGAGAGCACCATTTAATACGGAGTATAGGGAACATGGAATCTATGCACATGGTGTGTTCCCAAACAAGATCCTCTCTGCTTAAAAAGCAGTAAGCTAGGAAGCAACTTCATGAAACAAGATCTAGATGAAAAAACAAGTAGAAGGTGCTGAGGAATAAAACCGCAGTGAACAAAAAAGGTTCCTAACAAAACAAAAACAAGCATTCTATTTCAACAAAAAGGAACCCCTTACAGGTTTCAGCTATAAACTTTACGTTTTTTCACGCCAGCGCCAATTCCCGAGGACACGCAAATTCTCTTAGACACAACAGTTTTATTCTCTGACGGAGATAAAACTAAGAAACCAGACTAACCTTCATTGGAATGGTGCCCTCCCCAGTCTCATCTTCATTGGAATAATGCCTTCCCGAGACAAAACAAAAATAACCGTTCTGTTCCAACAAAAAGGCACCCATTGTAAGTTTCAGCTATGAACCTCACATTTAACCCTCGAGAGCGCCAATTCCCATGGACACATTCCGTGACGGAGATAGAACTAAGAAACCAGACTGACCTTCATTGGAATAGTGCCCTCGCCCGACTCGATCTTGGTCCTGAGGAGCCCCCTGCACTGGCGGTTGGGGTGCGGGTCAGCCACCTCGGCCTCCTCCTCGTGGGGGGAGAAGATGCGGGCGTCGCCGCAGGGGGCGGTGTTGATGTACAGGTGGAAGCTGTAGCGCTCCTTGACGCGGATGTAGCCCCTGTACTCAGAGTCCTCGGGCATCTCTTCCAGGACGCACGGGGTGTCCGCAGGCAGCTCTGCACGACAGGCCACCATGTGTCACGTTTGAATGCTAAAGTGAAGTTTTGAGAACTCCAAAGGGAGTTTCAGGTTTTCAAAATAGGTTTGAGATAATAATGTGAATCTAAATTTTCAAAACCAATTGAAATTTTCACAACCAACTTGAAATTTCAACCCTACGTCCTACCTTTTCATTTCAAGCAGCTACGGCAATTCGTGAAACTTAATACGTCATCGTCCTCCTCCAGCTACCAAACATAATTCTATTTTTTGCCAGTTATAATGCATTTTTAACCAAGACATTTAACCAAGGCTTGAGAAGTATCAATGTACATGTAGACGTGTAGTATAATAGTGAAATAATAAGACCAGCACAGACTATAAGCTTTCTAGTGCTATCCACACGTGTTCCAGACAGTCTAACTACCAAATGTAACTAAGTGCAGGAATTCTCATTAAGAATTAAATATGCCCTAACTTCAGTAATTTCACTAATCCCTCTAACAGCACCGACCAATGCTACAGAGGATGGTGTAATTTATTCCTCAAGCAGCACCAACACAAATGCTACTGCTCTTTTGGCAAATGTCTAACACACTTTGCAATCGTTTACAAAAGACAGCTTATGAGTGTTTGAACTTAACAGAGCATAAAAATCTCAAGATATTCCACACATGGCGTCGCGTCCAGAAGGCATCACGCGTTACAAACCTCCATTGCGGATAGCAATGAAGAGCTCCAGCTGAGAGAAGAGGAAGTGCACGAGACATCGTCTGGACACAATTTCTGCGTGGCTGTCATTAATGCACTGGCCACTGATGCTCATGCGCTCTCCGTTGACGCATTTGGTGCCCGTGCTGACGCTCAGAACGAACGTGGCTTCGGGGTCCGTGTCGTCGGTCACCACAATGCCAGCCAACACCTTGCGTTTAGCTATAGTTGGGTTGTTGTTCGTCAGTTCCATGAACTTCTCACACACCATCCTGAGCGAGCCAAGAGATGGAAAAAAAAGAGGATTAGTGATGAAAAGGTTGCAGTTGCGAGATTTGTAAAGTTTCCCATTGCCATTTAAGTCATCTACTCTTACGGGAAATGGCAGTTATACTTTCATGTTTTTCCATCACATGGCATGGCAACTATTATTGGCAGAAATAAAGTAGCATACGGCGAGGAAGTACACTGCACTATATGATCACTAACTAATAGTTTAAAAAACTTAGAATGAGAAGTAGGGAGGTATAAAAAAGTGAAATATGCTCTTGTAAGATTGGGTAAAAGATAAAGCATAATAAACAACATAAAATAAAGGACTTCAGTGGAAACTTAAGGTCTTCTTTAGATTGTCCTCCTGAGATAATACATGATCTAAACAAAGGGCTTCATCCGACACGCTTTGCACTACAAAATATTGAAAATCGCACCCTTACCGCCAGAAGTTCCAACACATTCCAGAATATTGAAAATCGTATTACTTTATCGCCAGGGATACCAACACACTCAATAGAAATCAACTCAATAGAAATCGACTCAATAGTTACAGTCAGATAGAAACGTCATTGATTAAAAACAGCGTTCGAATTACGGTCAATAGATCACAACAACGTTGAGAGGAAACTAAGCCTCAACACGTTGAATGAACGCCATGAAATCTGAACACAAGCGACATCACAAGCATGGCCACAGAGGCGACCCAGAGAAGCGCCGTCACCAAGGCAGGCTGATCAAGACAAATCATTACCTACTGGTCCCACAAAGCCAATTGCTGGCCCTCGAAAACGCAAATACTCAGGGTGACTAATGAGTTAATAACTATTCAAAGATTCTAACCTCCAAGTGTAAATGTTCAGAGAGTGAATATCAAATGAGTTAACATTAATCAGAGTATATAATACTCAAAGAGTATATGTCCACCCGCCAAAAAGTAAATAATACATTAAGAGTACCCATGGAAGGAATAAGCACGGATCGTAAACATTCAAAGCATAGGTACACAATATAAGCGTAAGCATGCGCTCATAGCACACAAAACTAGAGAGCGACAGTAAGAGCCCTTGATACCAGATCTGACACAGGACTGGACTCACTTGGCAACTTTGTCGGCGACGGTTTGCGCCATCTGCAGGTGCATGAGAGATCCGAACTGCGTCTGCTGCAGGGTGCTGTTGGAGCTGTTCGCCACCACGCCATAGGTAACACTAAGGGCTTGGCGGGCTGCGGCTGCACGGGCGTGTTTCTTGCTGTTGCCTGTCAACACGCACACATACGGCATCGTTATGGTTTGGTTCGATGTTCGTTTAGAGCCTCTCTAACCACAACAAAGGCGTTCCGAAGAAAGGAAGGATGAAGACACCATTTCGTATGGAGTAAGGGCACCTCGTTATGGTTATGAACGAAGTCTAAGTTGTATGAAAAGTCACAGAAGTTTAAGCAGTTCGAAAATTCACTACAAAATACCAATTAAATAGCTAATTTAACTTTTCAACCTTATAAAATTTTTCCAGTTCATCACGAGTCTAAACATGAAGAAATTGCTAACCGTAATTGCTCACATTATGATAAGCAATTTCTTTATCTTTTAACACGTGATGAACTGAAAAAATAGCTAACCCTTATGCATTGAATTAAGTAACATTGAAACCCCATATCAATTGAATTACACTAAATTTATTCACACCCTGAATAAATTCAAGTAGAGACCAAAGAGAAGAAGTAGGTCCTAAATGTCTTGGCAACATACCTCTGAATTATCTTGCAATACACAATATTACGAAGGAGGCAAACATCTTCATAAGGCATGAACAGTTTAAACAGCGCACTAATGGAAATATACTCCTTTCCAGTTCCGGTGAGATATTCGGACGGCAACCGACATCTTCTAAAAGCTGGAATCACGTGTAAAAAATACACTACTGAGCAGTTCCTGTGAGATGCTTCGAAGGAGACCTATGTATTCGCAAGATAGGAAAGGTTTAAATAGGGCACTAATGGAAATACAGTACTGACCAGTTCCAGTGAAGCATTTCAGAGGAGGCCTACGTCTTCTAAAAACTGGAAAGCTTTACATAGGGCACTAATTGAAACACGCTACTGACCAGTTCCGGTGAAAATTTTGTTGTCGCCAAACTTGAGTTGGTAGGTGAAGACACGCGCGTGAGGCTCGCCATCTTCCCTGACCAGCAGGTATTCACAGTCGCCATGCATCTCATTCAATAACATGATGGGATTCTTGTCAGTGATGGTGGGGCCATTGTAGGCCTTGGTGCTGCCTGTGCCACCCGCAGACGGACTGCGCTTGTTGGTGCCCGACTTCCCTTTGCTGGAGGCAGACACGGCTGATGGGATGTCAAGGGCTGAGGTGGATGAGCTCGGGGAAACAGAGGATGACGCTCCACTAGTGGCCGCGGTAACGCTGCTGGCCACAGCAGCAGTTTCAGACAAGTCACCGCTGCTGCTCCTCCTTGGACACTCCCCGAAGAGACCCAAGTTGGAGTCTGTTTTCCCAGCAGCCTCGCAGTTGGCGCTGACGCTGGCGACGTCCACGGAAGACCGACTGCGTTGGCCACGCAGAGTTTTCCGGGACATGCGCGCGGCGGCGCTTCTGGAGTCCGACACAATTTCCCTGTCGCTCAGAGAACCGCTGAAGACAGTGTCCTCGAAGGGGCCTCTTATGTGCATGTCCACCGCCTTGCCAGCCTCCATGTCGACCACGTTGCTGGTCTCGGTGTCCCCAGCCTTGCTGGTCTCCATGGCAACTACCTTACTGGCCTCCATGTCGACTACATTGCCGCTCGCAAGACTGTTGGTGTCTTCCTCCACAGCCCCTGCCGTGACGCTGGAGGAAACCTCCGTGGCGGAGGAGCTGGAGGGAACGGCTAGTCGTGGGGACAGGGAAGGAGGTGCTGCAGTAACACCACCGAAGTTTTTGTACTGGGGTAACACCGTGTTTGTAACCGAGGAACCCTGAAAAAAATTGAATTGATTAGGTGTTGGTTTAAGCCTCCCTAACCGCAACAAAGGCAGGATGAAGGCACCATTTAGAATGGCGCTAAGGGAGCACGGAATCTATGCACAATGTGTGCTACTGCACAAGATCCCCGATACATAGAAACAGTGAGGAAAGGTGCTGAGTCAGAGGTGCTGAGAAACAGGACAGCTGTGAACCGAAAAAAGCTGGTCCACTACACAATGAAAAAAAAATCTATTCCAAAAAAAGAAGGCTTCCCAACTCTTAGCTTAGGACTTCACATTTTCCCTCTGGGTGCAAGCTTTTTAGATTAAGTCAAAAAAATGTTATTCATCCCATGACCGTCAATGTTTTATTGCTCATATTACTGTTACTCCAAACTAGTGATGTACCGATGTATCGGTATCGGCATCGGTATCGGCAAGTATCGGTCATTTTACTGGTATCGGTATCGGTATCGGCAAAATCCGGCCGATACTTTACCGATACTTTCCTATAATACGTATTTTATCAT
>JACJUY010003399.1:0-84387 GCA_014220935.1 Platorchestia sp. MABIK
ACTTATTTTGGCACATCCGTTCAGCAGCGCATCGCTCGGGCTCAAAAACGAAGCCTGTCGAGCAGGCCGCAATTTAGGGAAGATTTACCCAAAAATTGAAGATTTAGGCTGACATGCTACAAGCGACCAGCGCAGCCGATTCAATCCAGGCTCATTTTTTTCGACTGAATCTACGAGAAAATTGCTCCTCGACAAGGCCTCAATCAAGTTCGCCTGTGTCATCCTTTAGATTTTTCCTCGCTCCCGACTGGAAGATTTTCATTTATATCCTTGAATTGCTTTGCATTTTTCCTGGCTTGAGATCAAAATTCTTTGATACCTTGGATAGCTTCAATTGTTCAATTTTCTCAAAGGAACCGATGTTGGACCGGAGATAAAGAAATAACACAATTGGAATGGAATAGCAACACAACAATTGATAAGCTATGATAAATTGATGCTTTGAGAAGCGATCATCTTTGAATGAATATATTTGCTGCTGCTTTTTTAGAATTCTGTCACGTCGTCGTCCTGACGATCCTTCGAAACAATTATTTTATTATTAAATTAAATCGTTATATTTTTATTATGCTAGACAGTACATCAACTATTGCCGCCTAATTATTGTATGATAGTGACTTTCATATTTTTGTGCAACAATTTAATTTTGAGGGCGACCGAATGATCTTTCCTTTGAATATGAACAATCCTTTGTCGAACAGAAAGTGTGTTTTATGGAAGACTGTACTTCTTTTCATTCTTTTTCCTACACTTGTTTATCAGAACAAAATCCCCATTAATTTGCGCTTGCCTAAATTTGGGGCTCTTTTGATAACTCGATCTGACTAGTAAATTTTATAGCAGTGGTGGACGTGGAACGACGATCAAATTCATTTATGAGTTGTTTCCTCCGCAGAAAAAGAAATGGAAAAGAAATGAGAACGTTTTTTAAATTCCACCGCCATTTCTCCTGGAAGACGTCAAACAAAAATGAAACTCAACTGACGGTCATGGCAAGATTTATTTAAAACGTGAATAAAACTTTTCAAAGAAATAATGCAGACGAAATTGAGCTACAAAAAAGAGTGTTGTAAAATTTTCTAAGCTGTAGCTTCGAATTATCCAAATCAAAATATGCAAAATATAGCAATTGTTTCAGTAAATTAAATCTTAATTGATATAATGAAACAATAAATTATTTTGCTATTATTGTTTTTATTAGAAAACCTTATTATCAAAATTTTATTGATAAAGATGCGTTTCAAACCATGTATTCCTTTCACCGTTAAGTCTCTACATATTTTTCCTCATCCCCGAGTCTCGAATAGTTTATTTATTTGATTCATACTGTTTCCCAAAGTAGCTGCTCATCTAAGGCAGGATATGTTCACAGTAGAGTCCGCCGTCATCAGGGGCTAACAAATGTTTTAAAAGTTTCTCACAAAAATCTTCTGAAGCAATAAAAATGTTTAGTTCAGTAGTAGTTGGCCGGTGGGGTAAAATGATCTTGTGATCCCACCAAGATGCTTAAGAAAAACAGTCGAATTCCCAGCTCATTTATGCTAGTAAAAATTCGTGTTGAGTTTTGTTTGGCTTGATAATTTTCTCGAGGTACCATTTTAAATGTATTGAAAGAAATGAGGAATCTATGCACATGGAGTGTCCCCTCATCCGGTGACAAAACAGCTAGATTAAATGTAGCTGCAGCTGGAGAAATAAAGTAAAAGTTGAAGAAGAAAGTAACAAGTGCTGAAAAAAAAAACTACTGAACCGCAGTAACATTGTTCGTTGCAAAAAAAAGGAGATACATTTTATTCCAGCAAAAGGTAGGGTTACCTCACAGCTCGCTTACTTCAGCTCGAAACCTCACATCTTCCCCCTATGTGTGTTAATTCTTATACATAGAGTCGATTGTTGTATCCCTCTAGGAGTAAAAAAAAAATGCATCCCTCTAGGAGTAAAAAAAAAATGAATAGCACAGCACGTTCATTAAGAATTCAGTTTGTTTGATATGCATTCGTAGCCTATTACATTGTCCCGAAAAGTTTTTAGTGGGATCATACGAGGCAATCTCTCAAGCTAATTAATGATGAGCAATCTAAACATTGCTCGGTTTGGTTCTAATCTATTATGAAGAAAAGTTTTGACGGTAATCATTTGAAATTACCTTCTAGAACTTTCTCGTGTTATTATTAAGAGGCCAATTGAGCGAATGTTTTCTCAGCAACACCTAAGAGGCAATCACTTCAAGCTCGAGTTTAATTAAAGCGAGTTAGAAATTTCTCATTGGAGAAAATAGTTGACCTTTGATTTAAAAAAAAGCTAGTTCAATTTGATTTAGTTTAACCAGCGCATACCTGATATTGACCTCCTATTGAGTGGGAGTGAGGGAAAACAATCTTTTTTTTAGTCTTTGGTTCAGGTAATTCTCAAACAAACAGCCGATGTGAGTGATTATAGAAAATGCAGAGATATTCTTTATGAAGATTCGAATTACTCATTCCATCAATATGTTCTGAGGAATCTTTTAATCGTCAGGGGCTCAAACTTTCATGTTTTTGCGTGTTCATAAAGCAAAAAGTTAATGGAGCTATTCAAAAGTATCTGAGTCCAATAACGAACTTTGAAAAAACTCACACTGTAATAAAAAAAGTTCGTTTTAGGGCATCAGTAATGAACACTAAGCATAGCAAAAACATTCGCATTTAATTCAAGCTCCCAATTTTGCGTCATCACAATGTATTTGTAAATAGTTTTCAAATCAAGTGGCAGCAGTGAAACGCATTTGATTTTGTTTCCACCAATGAGAGAAACAAAAAGAGGCTGCAACAATTAGAACATGATTAACTGAAGTCCCATCAAGTATAAGAAACATTCTACCTCTGTATCACCTGTGGTAAATAAATTGTTTAAATTGTTTAAATCTTTCGAAACAAAAATTTGGAGTAAAGTAAGTAATTGCCCTAAAAAAACATAAGGTGATGATCGCAGAAACGAACATCTATTGAGGTTGCGATTCGTTATTTTTCTGTGAGATAAAATCTTGAGCAACAAGCACACTATAAGGAGCTACTCATGAAAACAAAGAAATATAATTTACGTTTCAAAATGTGTTTTTTTGCACCATGGGTATGAAAATTATGATATCTACAACATTCCGATGATGTTTTCTTTATTTTAGTGAGAATCAATGGATAGCAAACAAGTTTTGACGTCGATGTAATCGTTATCTAATAAATAAAATTACTGAAGTAAACTAATTTTTTAAAACAATTTTAGCCTGTTTTTAATGGATAATTCCCACATGACCCGGGTATTCCATGGTCAGTAGGGCCAAAAAAATCCTTAGCAAACGAATAAAAACTAAGACAACATACTCCTGAATGTAATTTTCAAGCCGAATTAAATGATTCTTTGGGTGGAGGAATATTTTTTAAATCACTATATTATGCGGAAAATTGAAATGCACGAGAAATTTCAATTTGAAACAAAGGCGTTTCAAATTTTTTACAAAGAAAGTAAGGTAAACCAGAAATCATTCCTACAATTTGGAAAATTCGAGGCTGATATCAGGAGTCTTTTCACAACTGATATCACTTTGATGGTTTTTATTAGGCAATACTTACGAGGTTCGGAATTCCTCTACTTTACTTCAGTAACGTTGACCATCAGCATGTGATGAAAGCAACGTCAATGGACGGCACTGTTTGTATCATTGCACTCATTTTCTGCTCATTCAATCTTGCTTATTCACCAGTCTATGGGCTTAATTTCTTAATAGCTTATTTCTAGCGCATCTTTTTCCGGCCAGGCTTAATGCTTTGTGTCTGAACACAAATTTAGCCTATTTGATATTGTGTGATTGCAATTTAAACTTTTTATATATGAGTTGAATGTCAGAATTGCTAAACTTCAAGTTCTTGTCAGGTAGCACTTGAGATTTTGAATCGTCAGGCGTCGAGCAAGAAAACGAAAGAAGCCTTTCATTCACTGATGGTCAATTTTTCCGAAGAAATTGCTCTTTGATAGAACAAAGGCGAAGACAACTGTAAACTGAGTTAACGGAAGGATAGAATGAATAAAAATGAACTAATTTGGTTATTTTGAAAAGTCTGTGAACTGGTCCAATTCTCCATGAATTTCAAATACTGCAAGAGAAGCCAGGCTGACGTGGCGCACCCGTGGACAAGTCTTCCGTTCCGAGGCTGAATGGACGAACATTACAATACAAAACTCTAACTAAACGCTTAAAATCATTGTTTGATCAAAAACAGAAAGGAATAATCATTGCATAAAAGTATTGCATAAAAGATGAGATAGCCTTTTTGTCAAAAAAAGGATGATATTCTTCGATCGTGAGATATTCCACGAGCATTTCCGGAAACGTGAATTATCGGGCCTTTAAGCGCTGAAGTTTGAGCTACGAGTCCTCCAGCGAAAGTTTTTGGCTTTGAGATGAAGTAAGTTGGTGAGAAATTCGCGTTTCGCGTCATTGACATTCAGTGAGCACGAACCATCTGGCTCTTCCCCTCGGTGTACTCTCCAAATCTACATGCAACATGCAGGCCTGAAGCTCCCCAGCTGCCGCGGCGGTTGCTTGCATCGGAGACGCGCAGTACACGGCCTGGTGGCTCCCTTGTTCTTGACTCCGCACAGTGCGTGTTAGTGGAGCTTATAATTGAGAGGTTCCAGGGCCTGTGAATGGCAAAGGCGTATAATTTGTTTTATCCTACTGCATCAGTGAAATCTTAAAGCTTCTAGTGAAGTGCAAAGGATTATAACTTATTTTATCTTACTGCATCAGCGCTATCTTAAAGTTTCAACTTAAGAGCAAAGGATTATAATTTACTTTTTCTTGCTGCATCAGAGCAATCTTACAGCTTCGAATTAAGAGGTTTCATGACCCGTGGATAGCAAATGATACTCCTTTGCTATCCAAAGGAGTATCATTTATTTCATCTCACTGCATCAGCAGTATGTTGAGTTCAAGCAATATCTTGCTATGTGTCATCTGTATTCAGTTTTCAACTGTTCGTGTCAACTGTAACTTTTTTGCCTTAAATTCGATTTTTAATACAACCTTAGCAAATTTTAAATATCTTTTGCCATCTGCTTATTTTACGCTCGTTATGTTAATTTGTTTTTCTGGAATTAACGTAATAAGATGATTTCATGTTTCAAACGCTCTTCTGGAAATAAGAAGTGTTTTAAAACTCAGGATATTTGAAAACGCCGCGAGACTCAATTTTGTCTATGATGTCATCAGTACATTACCCTAGAATGTCCTGATCCACATGTTCGAACATGAGACTTTCTAATGGAAGAATCTAAAATGAATGTCAACAGGACTTTTTACTCCTAATTTTTGTGTTATGATCTGCTTCAATCAAACAGCAACGATATTAATTGTGTTAAAATCAATAGCATGAAAATGAATTGAAAATGGAATTCGAAATTAGATGCGTATTTACACTTGAATACTCCATGAACGCTTGGAAAACACTGAATGATGAAAAATTACAGGCATTTCCCCAGTTTTTACTGTAAAACAATAGAAATGTTCAAAGTGGTTCAATAATTTATTGACTAAATCGACGTTGACTTCATGACTTTTGGTCTTCGGTACTGAGATGGTATAGGTGATTACTATTCTTTGGAATTATAATAAAGTTTCAGACAATTTGAGTGTTATTTTAAATTAAATATTATATTCTCAAGGGCTTTTCAAACTTGCATGTTTTTTTCATGTTAAAGAACGATAGTATTTTTGTTCAAGTCGGTAGCAATTTAACCCTGGATTACAAAAGCAGTTAAGATAGCACAAAATGAAACACATTATAGCACTGTACAAGTTACTGCGTAACCACTGAATGTTCCTTGTCTAGTTTACTTGATGTCTTTAGATCCGCACAATTATATACTGTTGTAAACGTAACTCAACTCATTAGGATAAAAGAAAATAAAACCATTAAACAACCCGATAAATGTTTTGAGTTAATCTCGACATTTCGTTCCATGTAAAAAAGCATCTGATTTAAATCTACAAAGCACAACCTGTCTCGATCTCTGAATGTGGACTAGATCTCATTCTCTGAATGAGGAAAGATCTCTGAATGAGGACAAGATCTCATTCTCTGAATGAGGAAAGATCTCTGAATGAGGACGTGTTTACTTCGAACATTGTTTGAAATCGCGTAGAAGTGCACAGGGCGGCCGTCTTCAACTGGTCACTTTGGAGCGCCCTGTGTAATCTCCTGTCACATTGGAGCCAGTTTATGCTCTCTAAAATTGCTCAAACGGGCTTGTCGACTCCCTAAAAGTTCGAGGGCCGGCATTGCTGAGCAAGGAAGGCCATTTTCGCCCACTAACTTTTACTCGGTAGCTAACTGTGCTCGTTGCTGTGCACCATTTTGCGGCCAACTTGCCGTGACATGCTCTGCATTTTTGCCAATCTATGAGTACTGCTACGAGTCCAGCTAGCTAGATTGTACGAACGTTCTTGCGAAAGAGCATAATATTCTGGTTTCAGGAGTACGTTTTAGTAAGCCACGTAAATAATTATTTCATTGCATTTTTGTTTCATTACTGATTTGTCTTGGGAGTTTTGCAGTTTGTGATTATTGTGTAATGTAGTCTAATTTGCCTATTGTAATGCAGAATATTTTGTGGCTGCAAATGCAAAAATTCCCTCCATAATTCATCATTTAACATTTCAAGCTAAAATAAATATTTTTCTGACCAACTTTTTAGATGTCAGTACAAACCGAGGTTTCCCCTTGAATTACCCTTGCAAGTTGGAATGAACAATTATGTTTCATACAGAGCTGGAGAAGCAACGTTTAGATAGTCCGTATGAATATCCGATGATCATGTGCTATCGATTATTGCATTGAAAACCTTACACTAACTCCACCAACACTACATAGGAAAAACGAATAATAAGGGTTTTATGAAACTTCAGTACTAAAAAATGAATCACAATTGATAGTTAAAATCAATTTTTTTAAATTGTAAACGAATGCAGATCAGCTTGCTGTGCGCTAGCATGTGAATATTTGGGTATATTTACTTTCATTTATAATTTCTTGCAGAGATGCTCCAATTTGTACTCGATTTTAATTCCTGGTTTCTTCTAGATATTGCTACGATTGCATCGATATTTGATCACTCCTATTCGAATATTTATTTGTTTCCTCTCTGCTAAAAATATATTTGATGTTAAAGGCCAATTTGTTAGTCTCATTCGATTTTCCGCTGAGAAAGTCAACCGCTTTTTTGTCCACAAAAGTAAAGCAAATTAATTCGAATAAATAAAATGATTGCTCTCTATGTAGAAATTGTTTTTCGTTATTATGAAAAACACTAAATTTTCTGAAAAAAATTGACAAATTCGTTGTGTTGTTAAAGTCATTTTCTAGAATATCAATGACATTTGACCACCAATTTTAAATGCTACCTATTCATTCTGAAGCTTTCTTAATTCGGTGCATACTACTCTTCTAGCACCACGAGTGCGGGTGCAATTTAGGAAGACGGGTTCTCCAAAATCCTATTGCAGTTGAAATATTTGTGCAGCCCAAAAAATAGTCAAGAGACCCTCAACTGGAGGTGAAACATTTCTACGTTGTTGTTGAGCGACAGGACTTTTACACTGGGGGAGAACCAGCCCTCTGATGAAAGAAGGATCTTCTTTACTTTCGCTAGACTGATCAAAGGAAGCGAATGAAAAGAGACGGGAGTTGTTAGCGAGTGACTTGGGAAGGCAACACTAAACCAAGCCAATTTGCTTTGCTTGGCAAAACAAACGCTGCCGATCGACCCAATCTGCGGGCCATGTCCGACTCGGGGCAAAAAACTAAAAACTGTCCTGACGATTTCTTTCATATATTAGGGTGAATTGAATGAGGGAAGTTTCCTTCGTCCGCGGGTGTGTGGTAATGAACAGCAGCAGGAGAGTTCATCACAGGATGAGGTCCTTCGCTTGTCCATATTTGGCGTATGCTGGAACGTAGCCGTTCCTTTTTATGGGTTGGCACAGCATTAAGGGCTCAAAATAACTGAACACATTCTCAGGTAACACGAACAAAAGCTTGATTCCGGTCCTGGTAAATGCCGGAAAAATACCTCGGCAAATGTGACTTCTGTTTATTTGCCAACACACCCTGTACTTCTTCGAATCGATGTTATTGTGTCTTGCTTTTAATAAATACACATGTTTCTGAATTCCAACTCTTATGGTTATTATTCAGAAGTTTGAATATTTTTGTTTCTGAATATTAACTTGTATATTAATTATTCAGAATCAGGCTCGGCCATGAATGCAGACGGTTTAAAAATAAGCATTGAATAAACTTAAAAGAATCCTAATCGAGAGAGATTAAGGAGATGACTTTATTTATTTGAACAAATTGTCAACACCTCAGCATCAGTGTATCTGCGGACACTTTTTTTGTTGAAAGCCATTGGCCTCACAGGATACCACAGTTTTATTTGACTTATGTTACAGTTGATTTCGCATGAATTAAATGGAAACACTCTCATCTTAATCCCTAAGGAGGATTACGCTAAACAAACACGCATTCCGCTAGTCGAATTGTTCGTTCCTCAATCGTTTCCTATTCAAAAGTGGTTATAAAACAGCTTACATTATACTTACATTACGACATGCAACGTAAAAAATGTGGGTAAGCTTCTTATATTCAAAATATCTTACATTCTGAAATTATTCACTCGAAAATCAAATTCTAACGAAACACGGAAAACTTTTCACTAAAACTTCCATTTTTCCATACGAATATCCATTCCGCGAATGCGATAGCCATTTTTCCACGCAGAAAGCAATTTTTCAGCTAAAATTTCCGTTTTAGAGGCCGACAATTTCCTGAACTGCAAATAGAAAGCAATAATGTCGCACCTGCATCCGGTCTCCATGACGAATTCTGTCAATCATCGTCGCCCGTTCCAAACTTAATCGAATATTCTTGTCAGCTTTTACTTTTTTTTAAATATTGAGCGGCTCAAAGGTGCAGAAACAGCTTAACTGGTGCAATTTGGGATGGATTCGAATATAATCTTCGCATTAAAATGCCTGCTTTAGGGTTTTATGAATATTTGTTCAGATAAATGAGCATCATTAATGCTGTAATATCCAACGGATTTCGAAAAAATTGTTATCAGTAATCTCTTAGTAATTGTTTACATCAGACATTTATTGTTTCAAACGCACTCGAGGTACCCTCTCTTCTCACGGAAAGAGAAGTATTTTAGCTCTCCTCGTCTACTTTGTGGAAGCACACGCCAAAAGGGCACGTAATGTACAGTCTACCTTCACCATAATTTTGGAAGAGTACGTTACATGCTTTCCAGCTAATTTTTCGCGCAACCTTCACCCAAGAATACGATGACTCTTAAACAAAAACTTACAGAAAAGGCAGATTGTTATAAGTCTGAAATATAAAGGCCAGTTTACACTTCAATAAATCTAAGCCAGTTTTCAAGGAATCGTCGCCAGCGATGCGTTTTGAGCAACGTTTTGTTCTGACCTCTCAATTTTATTTGAAATGAATATGAATAACTAAAAACTCGTAAACTGCAATCCAAAATGTTCAAATCATAAAGAAATGTCCATAAAATGGTGTTACATCTTTACTCAAACGAATTCAACTCGTTCAGTTTTAGTAAAATGTTTGTCTTTGTAAGTCGTTTAGACGATTCTGAAGTGTTGTGCTTTAAGGAAAAAATATTGAAGTGAAAGCTATACTAGCACCGTATGGCCTGAAATCAGTTCAAACATGATTGGATCTTTATCATCAGTTTAATCGAACAAGTGGAGAGAGAGTTCCGCTTTCCAATTTTGTCACTGCAGCAGCGTAAGCCAGTGCTGATCTTTTTTTCTTTGCTCGGCTCCGGGCCTTAATTTACGCGAGTGTGTTCAGCTGTACCAACACAAAAAGTTAGGGCGCTGAGCAGAATTGCAAAATATTTCATGTTCAACCGAACTCTGCTTGATTTAACTTTGAAAATGCTTCTCAAAGGCCTAAAAGAGTGCGGCATAGCAAGCTCATGAAGTAAATTTTGTCTTCACAAATTTCACTCGAGAATACGAATTTCAGCTGAAGCACAGCCCTGAGTTCAAAGCAAGCAGCATGTACCTGCTACAGGCATGTATATTTTCTGTTAACGATCAATTTAATCTTCATGTTTTTCATTTTGCTCATGAACGCCGAGCCACTCAGGCAGCAACAAGCATTTTTGAGGACATGAAATTCTTCTTATTTCTAAGTTGAAAATGATTAAGGGCTTTTCAATTTAACACTTTTGCCATGCTATAAGTCACGGCAATTTCAGGTTTCTGGTAAATCAATCAAATGGTTCGCTTTCATTAGGATTCTCTGATTACAGATAGCGAAGTGAATTCGGCCGAGGAACACCAAGGGAAGATTACCCCGAGGGTTGCACGCACTTCTCTGCGTCATTTACCAGAGTGCGGGTATGGCAATGCCAGAGCCTTCCATCAGCAAGAAATTGTGAGAGCCAATCGTCGGATTGCAGCCTATCCGACTAAGGCTTCTCCTGCCCGGGATTCAGCAGCATTTCGTTAGTGAAGGAATCACAGGATGAAGATGTTTACACAACCGCTGCTCAAGTGGCTTCAGAAGGCGTAGGCGAAGTGGAAAATGTTCCTGGTTTTTCATTTAGTCCAACGCAAAGCTTGCGATGCCATTTTCTGATTTCACTGTATCGATTTCATTATCAGTTGTAACCAGTGGTGGTCCTCTGCACTATTTAACTTTGGTAATGAACTGAACGTTGCGCAAAGACTTTGGAAAAAAAGATCGAGTCTAAAACACAATTACGGAATAATTCACACTGCAGCTGTAATTGTGGCTGTAATATTCAAGGTCAAACTTTTTGTTATTCTCTGACGACTATTTCAATGCTTCGTCTAGAGCAAGTCGTATTCAACAATTAATTCATATAATTATTTTTCCCCTAAAGTCAATATAGGGAATTCTCAATTCCTGTAGGAAACGGAAAATTTTCCCCTCGTATAAATTGCAATTGCTCGTACTCGTTCCAGACGTGGGCATTGCAGTAGTCTCCGTGCCACTTCAACTTAGTTTTCAAGGGGCTCATGATATGCTCGTCTGCGTTGTACCTTCTATGTTTACAGCGCAGCAGAGCTCCTGCGCGTACTACTGCGCAGGGGGTTTTACTTCAGTTCAGGTCTAGATAAGAAGCAGCGAGCACAGTAGGAAGGCGTGTCTCTGGCTGTGCAATTTACCGCGTGTCAGCGGTTATAAGTATGTGCCGTGTTGTGTACCGTGACAAGGTACCATGTTTGTGCTGCTTCTACGGCTACTGTTGAGATCACGGCTACATCTGCTGCTACGGCTACTGTTGAGATCACGGCTACATCTGCTTCTACGGCTACTGTTGAGATCACGGCTACATCTGCTGCTACGGCTACTGTTGAGATCACGGCTACATCTGCTGCTACGGCTACTGTTGAGATCACGGCTACATCTGCTGCTACGGCTACTGTTGAGATCACGGCTACATCTGCTGCTACGGCTACTGTTGACATCACTGATTACATATGTGTGCATTGATTTAGTTATTGCGCGATTCTAAAATTGTTTCAAGTGATCATTTCCAATTGGAATACACACAATATTCTAAAATATGTTTCTCTACGTGTTTAAAATTTTCAAAATAAAAGTCACGAATTTATTCAGCGCTCATCATGTCATCTGTTTTACGAAGTTCAAAATGTAAACTCATGAATTGTTCACAAAGTTTAATTCCTGACTTAGTTTACATTTTCCACTGCTTTTACAATAGAAACTATTTCCTTCGTTAAAAATCTTAAGTGCTCACCAGATTCAATGCCTTGAAGAAAAAACTTCACTTTTATCCCTGTTCCATGCCCAGAGGAAAAAACACGAAGCTGGCAAATATTCAAGAACTCAGAGTACAAGACGTTCTGATGGAACCCTGAAAATTCTCATCACTCAATTTTTTTAGATCTTGAGCTGCGAGTCACTCTGCAGTGAAGAAATCTTTTATTCAGAATATGCAAAAGGAGCAACGGTGGACGTAAAAACCCAATGACAGCGGTTGACTTCCTTGATGATGATGAATGCTCATCAACTGAGGCCGAACTGTCGCTGTGAAAAGCATTTAGTTCGTGGGATATTTTTTATTTTGAAGTTGACGTTGTTGTTGCAGGCAGAGTACAGCAGAGAAAGATGGGAAACGTCTAGAGAAAGTACTGCTCACGCCCTTTAGGTATAAAATTGGATATAGTGATTTCAATGTCGAAGGTTTTGGTAATACTTTAGTTGTCATCGTCATATCGATTGCTTGCTGGGACAAAAATTTCTTGAACATCTTCGATTTTATGGAACTGAACTATATCAGGGCAATTTGTAGATGTTGTGTGTCAATTTATGATACGCACATATAATTTTACCTGCAAAATTGAAGAGCGTTATTCCGAAATCTACTGAGTCAGTAGCATTTAGAAAACAAGTGAGTCGCAGATATGTTCTTTTTCAGCATGTCACTTCTTTCAACTCTATGTTATGTTTAATTCTAGAGCATGGGTTACCTAAAAGAATTTGTTTGATGAACAAGATATTTAGATCAATGCATCCTAATTCTTTTTTTTTTGTTGTAAAGCTTCATATAATTTCATTGAATGGTTCTCTCCTCCTATCCTTTTATACCAAAAATGGAAAACATTACTTCAAGTGTGAAAATTTACATTCTCAAGGCCATTATTCTAAAACGAGGACGATTTGCATCGTCATCACTTACTTTGTACCGGAAGAACGTGTTTACAATCCGGACACTGCCATCAAATGCCGACAGGATTGCCGTGAAGACCAACTCTATTTCAGCCCATGGCTCGAGACTCCGGAAGTGTACGACATCAAACGGTTTGAATTAAAAGGAAAGATTCACGAGTTGGGTAGCTTAGTTGCGTGTTCATGCAGCGGACGATGAGAACAGTTAATGATGCAAGTGATTTCGTACTCTATTTTTTGAACTCAACTTGGACTATGCGATGAGAAGTGTGCGCGTAAATAAAATTCAAAGATTAATATATTGCTAAAGTAGGCTTTGTGTAACAAAATTCGTGATTGTTTACATTTTTTGATTGATTATTTTAGAAAACTTTTAGATGTTCCGAATATTTTTGATCAAAATTTGAAAATTCACCAGGCCTTCGTTTTATAATTTCAACATTGTTCTAGGAAAATGCATTTTTGAATTGTGATGTTGAAAATTGAGAATTAATGTATTAAAATGTTTCCACAGCAATGAAAACAATTTAGGCCGCTTTGTAGGGTGCACACAAAGATTTTGAGTTCATTTCGACTTGATGTAACACAGTATCGAGAGCATTATCTGATTTAGGTAACAGCTCATAACTATTTGGGAACCTTTCAACTTCTGTATTAATTATAAAGTTCTACTGTTATTTTGCCTATGCGCTAAAATCTGGGACAAGCATGAAACTAATGATGGGCATTAGCAAGTAGGTGAGATGCTTTAGGAAATTTTTTAAAGGTGACGAGATCTATTGTTTATCACACTCTACTTTGGTTCGACGAACTTAGAACTCCCGAAGGTGAAGATCGTCCTGGAAGTGGCCGCCTTCAAATTTTTGCCACCACAAAATTCATCCAAGCCGTTGAAGAAGAGGTTAAACCATACCCAAAAAATCAATGCAGCAGTTTACCAGGGAATGACAGTGAGTTAAAAAGAAGGGAAATACAGTTTAAATTCGATTGAAAATTTTCAACTCTGAACGTGCAGAAGCATCGGTAGCTAAAAAACTTTAAAACAACTGATTTGGAAAGAGGGTCTTTTGAAAATTTTTTTAGAGGGAATGTTCATTTGCGGAAAAATATTTTCGAGTGAAGTTCTTTTCCTCGTTGAGGAGTAGTTCAATTGCCAATAATGAGAGAGTGTTTAGAAAGTTCCTTGCAGGCCTCTAAGACTTACAATGATCAGTTTATAGAAGTCAAAACACCTTCTCTCGGTGAGGTAACCGTAATAGAAAATCTCATCCCATTCATGTGCAACAAGTGAGAAATTTAAATAAATTAACTTATCGCAGATCTTTTGACGGTCTTAGTACAGGAAGTTAATAAACAATTCGGTAACAAGGTCCTCTTCCCATTCTTGCTTAAAAAGATGAAAATGAAAATACATTAATGCTTTGCAGATATTTTGACTGGTTTACTACAGGAAGCTGATATACAATAATTCAGCGCTTTCACCATCTCAAGCGTCAGAGAGAACACATGAGTCGCGTGAAAACTGTTTTTCAAGATTCGAGAGCTAGAAAATGGGACTTTTTTCTTTGTCTGAACTTCGCGCAATTTCTCTTTTATCTGCTGCATTGTGAAGTCGGAAATTGCCTACCAGACAAGAACTAAAGCTCCGAAGCGCTCATTCAAAAGGGCATGAGGAAAAATGCCTCAATACACTCTGTGTAATGCGACAGAGTTGTCGAGGAAAAATCGAGCTGGTGAATAAAGTTAGTGTGAAACATAATGGAAGTATTAGTTGCAGTGAAAATGTAGAGCCAAACGAAATGTCATAGATATTTTATTTTCCCTGTCAAGTGAAAAAATTACACTATTCTTACAATTTAATATCTGTGAAAACTTTGAATGAAAGAGACAGACCATTCTTGTAGTACACAGGTAACTTTCTTGGCCAAAACAGTGTTATTGCCTCAACACTCATGTGTATTAAACTTTCGTTGCCAAGACTTCGAAAAGGTACGATGAGTACCTGGAAGCCACTTACATATTTTTTCAAATAGCAGAACAAATTAAACAAAGTTTCAGTTTGTTTTGATGAATAGAAGAAAGGGCTTCGAGCTGTTCAAAAACAGTCATTAGTGCATCTTTTTCTCGAGACAGAAATTTATCCCGACGACTATCTAGACTGGACATGACCGATGACAACTATAGTTTTGGAAAGGTGTCCATGAACATAACAAAAATGATTCTAGTATTTTTTCAATAGAAGAATCAAAGTTCAAGGAAGTGGGGAACCTGTCTCCGATGATCAAATAACCAGTGGTGCTGTGGTATAGTGGAATAAGGGTATGGTGGTGCTGAGACTTGCCTCATAGCAGTTTAATTTTGCACTACTTCTCAACAAACATAAAATTCCAATTAAACCGAGTGTGAACGATACTAAACGGAGAAATCATTTGGAGAGCCCTAACCAGATTGACTGGAATTCTTCAAAGAATAACAATGATTTCTGTACAAAAGATGTTCAAGCTATTCAACGAAATCAAACTTCACAGATTTGCTCTTTACTACTTTTTTTACTTGAAGATTTTTAGAGAATTCGAATTTGCTTTGAATGTATTAATTTACTGATCCATTTTTTTCAGAAAAAAGGAATTTAGACAATAATTTTATTAGATATATTGGATAACGATTTCACTATTATTTTAAGCTAACATCGAATTGAAGAAAACCCACAGCTTCGATCAAAATTGGTTTTACCGACACTTCTGTTTTATAACTTTGCAGTTTCTCGGGCAACAGCACCAGTTATATGTTCAGCCAAAAAAGTTGGATTCATTCTCGTTTACAGAACAAGTGTAAGTAGTAGTAAGTACGTGGTAAGTGAAGTGCGAATCTAGCTGAGATGGCATGTAAAATGAGAGCGAAATTTCAGGTGGAGTTTTTTCATTTTCAAGATATCGAGCTGTAATCATCATTTGCAGGAGCTTTCAAGTCATTGTTAGACTCTTCTATTTAGCTTTTTCAAAAAATGCATAAACGCTGAAAAAAAAATCAAACCGTTTCTCGAATCGCTTGCTTGCAGTCTGTGTGCATTTTTTTGCCTACTTGGTCGCCAGGAACATAGTCTTATACCTACTCCTTTATATCCCAATGAATGTTTGAATTTGTGACTCGGATTTCAACGGAAGTCTGTTATATTTTCTTGCCGAGGCTCTGTTTTGGACAGCAAACACCTTGAAATTATATCTATCCTTCCAAACTGACGAATAGGAATGCTTCCTGAACTGCCAGCTGTACTGGAGCGAACTGCAGCGCAGCTTTTTATGAAACCCGAGGGCCTTTTCCCGCGCGGTAACTTATGGCCATTGCACTCGGAAAGTCTCGCTAACAATGTTTGCTCAGCAACAGATGCGATCTGCCAATATCCAAAATTTGTGATGGCATCTGCAGCCAAGCTACGAACGAAATGCCAACGCGTTTTCTGAGCAAACGAGCTGAATCAACCATAGATCTTCTCCTTGTCAGATGCAAAACGAGAGTCAAAAGAGGTTCACGCAAACACTTTGTCTTTCGTGATGAACATGATTTACGGTTCTAGTTTTATGAAGGAGCAAATTTTGCATGAAGGTGAAGTGAATTTGAAACGCAATTCATGTTGCTAATAATTGGACGTGCAACTCACGTATAATTTTCATCTCGTGAGCCTCGCAGGCCGTTCTCTTATGCTTTTAGAGGCCTCTGCTGCGATGGTGAAAGTTGTTCTCAAGTATTAACATTTTGTTTGATGTTTTTGAAAATGATTTTATAGCAACAGGTAACTTATAAAATAATAGTAACTTTACCTATTGTGGCGAAAATAGAAATTTGACAATTTTATTCACTTGGCAGTAAAGAACGCTCAAAAATTTGGCGTTATCTGTTGTGGGGAACAATGATAAATTGAAATTTTAATTCGTTTACCAGGAAATTCATTCTCACAAAAAAATTATTTTTTACAGATTGTGATCGAAATACCAAAGATGAACTTGCATGCCTAAATGTTTTAATCATTCAAAATCTGAAGTTGAAGTTCCAGAAATAATTCTATACATGAATATAAAACAGTAAGGTCTTCCTTCTGTTCCTGGTTACTTAAAGGGAAAAGTGTCGGGTCCGTTTCTAATTCTAATGAACGGAAAACGAAGTCTACAATCAAATGTCAGATACTATTGAAGGCTGGGTGAGCAAACACAAACGAACAAACATAAAGGTACATAAACGTTATTTTTAGTTTTAGGAGGGTGACTATGAGAAAACAAAAATGATTATTGTATTTTTCTAATCGAAAAATGAAAGTGATAGGCAGTGGGGAATCTGTCTCCGATAATCAAACAGCCCGCTTGATTTTAAGTCTCTACGCCAACAGGCTTGAAAGCTCGAAAAGAAAAACGAAAATGAATGAGCTCAACTACTTAATACTAACACCCATAACCCCAAAACGTCAACAAAAAATATAATCACGAGAAGTTCGGAAGTCCTACGTGACTCATACCTCTAAACTTAGCCCACGCTGATTTCTTGAGTGAATCCAGAATGAAGACGTCTTTAATAATCTACCCTGTCGCACGGTCAACTGGGGAGACTTCGAGGGCTTTTCGTGGGATTTAGCGAACGGAAAAGCCAACCCCGCCGGGTCTCCATGCTCGGCGGCCAGTAGCGTTGCTCAGTTAGTAAATCTCGCTACTCGTGAGGGAGCAGGACTTTCAAAGATAAGGGAAGATAGTTGGAGTTTGACCTCAAAGTACGGTGTCAGGAGAGCAGCTGAGAAAGGTGGATGAGACTAAACATCGGGGAACACGGGCAGTTTTAACTCGCTGAACGATTCAACTTGTCACAGCGATCGCGTCCGATAACGAACTCCAAAAAAAGGATCTAACATTTTTTGCCGAAACTGACAGCTTTCAGTACAACACAAAACAAAACCCTAACATGTTTGGAGAAATAAAATAACTCTAAAAAACGTAGTAACTCATGACACAACTATTCACAAAACCCACCTGCTGAAGAGGCCCACGGAATGGCAACACAAAGATTTAACACTGTTCCGGCTCTATGAAGGTAAGCACTGGTGCGATTTTCGCGCGCTTCCTAATCCTGCGATGCCAAATATTACGCATGAAGTCGAAAAAAACATGGAATAGGTTGGATTAGAAAATAAGTGAGTTTCAACCATCCTAACCACTACAAAGGCGTTACACAGAGAGGAAGGATGAAATCGCCTTTTGAAATGGAGTCATGGGCACACGGAATCGATACACAAGGTCTGTTCCTACTCGGTTTTTTCGCTCACAGATACAGTTAGTTGAGAAGGAAAATTCTGAAACAAGATAAAATTGGTCGAATAAAGTCAGAGGAGGTGAGAAACAAGACGACAGAAACTAAAAAATGACAATCTTTAACAAAAGAACAACCCTATTCTATTTCAACAAAAAGAAGGCCTACCTAACTCTTAGTTAAACACCTAACATTTTTTCCTTGTGGGAGTATTAATTTTCATAGATGCAATAGTTTTATTCCCCTGAGAGGTCGAACGAAGACGGTGAAGTCTTCGAATTGCACAAATATTATTGTAGATAATATTTCACTCAAAATATTGAGCTGTATGCATGGGTTTGCTAAGTCTTTCACATGTACTGATAGGTTACTTTTTATATTTTCTGGTGACTATTTCTTTTTCGTGATCCTGATTTTGACCAGGGATATTTGACTGAATTTGAAATGCGTAATTTACATTAAAAAATAGATTTACAACCTTGAAAGAGTTAAAAAAGTCTTCATCAGATGTGCACTTGAGCATCTCAAGTACCTTCGTTGACGTAAAGGACGTTTTGTACCACATCTGAGATGTGTTTTATTTGACGTTTCGGACATTACTGGTAGGAATGTAGATGGTTAACACATTTCCTGCAAAGTGTCACTCTGGTGATTGTCGTAGTGCTGCTGACCCACCTGCGGTCACTGACTCATTTTTTATTAATACTTAATGAAAGTTGAATGAACCCCCGAACCAGTTAATGTTTGTTATTTTCAAAGTTGATAACTACAATTGACTTTAAATTTGATTTGAATATTGAACTTCAGTTTAACCCTTCGTAATTAAGGTGTTAAGAAAATACACAACTGCAGATCTGTTCCATTCAGGAGCGCACCACCGGAAGACAAGGGAATGACGGAAGAAGAGGCACGTCATGGTTCACAAGTGGGATTTGAGATGGCAACTTTGATGCAAGTTTGTGCGGCTCGGTGGGAGGCTTTCGCCTGAACTCAAGGAAACTGCGGTGAAGTGAGCCCTCTTGGCCGCCGATAATGAAGAAAGTTCTGATCAAATTCATTAGGTGACAGCGCCAATCTCACGAGGCAGGTTAGGAACGTTCAAACTTTTCGTGATTAGAGAATGACTATGAAACCAGAACCTTCAAAGGCAGCCTTTTATGACACTATTTCCCAGAAGCATGTACTTCCATTGGACTTTTGCAATGAAGGTGAGTTTCTTCATGCGGCAACTCATGAACACAAAGTTTTAGACGAGAGTTAACGCCATAGTCGTAGATTAAGCCGTATTTGATCGCTCGTTAATGTCTGTACTGAAGAAAACATGTACTAGCGTTAGAGGGTGAGATTCATTATCAGAAAATAGTTTGATGAAATTATAGAGCAATGTAATAACATTTTCCCAATTTATGAATTAAAATTACACGGTATTGTAGCTATTAATGGTAAACAGGTCCTTCAGAGCGAGGTCTCATGGTAACAAAACAAATTTTCGTTGGAATTTCTCAGTACGTAGAAAACTAATTATAATGTAAACATAGTTTTCAATTGTAAAAAGTTTCACCGAGCCTGAACTTGTCGAACATTGTTGGGACGAATTTGGTTATGAATGCGGTCACGAAGGATGAGAAAAGTTTGGAATTCAATATTATTACTGAACATCAAACTGATTTTCCAATCTAATGATTTTGAACGTGATTCTCAAGAGTGATCAGTTAACGGTGTGAGATAATTAGGAGCTCCTATGGAGGACGTCACAGTAACATCGTTTTGCCCTTTGGAGAGTGTGAAAAAAATTTGAGCAGTTTGGCAGAGCTTCAACGAGACTACGTTGTTTGTAAGCTATTTAGATTTTCTTTGATATTAGACAGTGCATCAGCTGCTGTTTTGCGTGTACTTCTAACTTCATAAATCAGCGTCTTTTCAAGAAGTTTGAAGAAAAAGTTTGTTCAATCCGGTTTCATTGTATTTGACAAGAGTTTTACCCTAATCTAATAAATGATCTTCAAAGGATTATACTCTAAATAATAAATGGAACTAGGCTAATGAGGAGCTTTTTAACTAATTAAGTGATAAACATTCTCTTCCAGTTGTATTGGTGCACTTGTGTTCGCAAGTTATTTTTAGTTTTCATTCACACTTATACTGGGAACTGCAGCACGCTGTACTGCCAAAGATTTACTAAAACAAATAAATTTTAATTCTCTTTCGTTATCCTTATCTTGATCCTTACAACGGTGAAAAAATCAAGAATTCAGAAAACAAACTCAATACCATGTCCACGAACTATGTGGATGATAGTAATGACACACAACTTCTATAGCCAATTTTACTACGGTTCGATAAATTCAGTCGTGATCAGCAGAGAAAGCAACGTAAGCTATCCTCAAATATCTCCTTCGAGAAGTAAACAAATATTTTCATGGCTCCCACATCTTCAAGGTAGTTTACTTACTTGTGAAGGTCATGCGTTCTCGGGACATTCGGGTGTGTACATTTACAGACCCAGCGATGCTGCTCGGGTCTCTGCAGACCGCATAAAAGCGTCCATCAAGAGCCGTGGCAAACATGTCAGAGCGGGAAGTGCTTTGCTATTCAGCGTAAATAGAAGAACTTTGCCGAGGGTAAAGCCAGAAAATGTCTTCAGTCGAAAAATACATAACGCCACGCTACTGCGTCCAACGATATAGCATCCTTTTCTGTCGATTTGGGTCCCTGCAGTGCCAGGGAAGTTATTGGCTGAGGAAGGAGGAGCCGACATAGAAAATCTCTGGGGAAATGAGGTTTGAAATGTTTATACCCCAATGGGTGACAGTAAAATTTGGTATTCTAAGAAAAAAATCAGACACTCTGGAGCGACATTCCAGACAGATCTGATTCAAATCTAACACTTGATCCCGTGAAAATAAACAGTGAAAATAAAAGAAGATCAGAATTTAAAAATTTGAGCATGTCCTTTCAAAATGATGAAGAATCTTGAATTGGCGTTGACTAGATAATTTAAACACAGACTAAAATATAATTAATTGAAATAAAAAATCTTGAAAAAACATTGAAATTGTTTACAAGATTTGAATTTAGCTTACTGAACGAGAAAAAATTCCGAACAACTATTTTTACCTTAATATTTTTCGGAATACTTTCCGTTCATGAAGGGCTATAAAACGTCTAGAAGTTATACGAATTAATTCTCAGAAGTAAACGAATTTTAGCATTTTAGTCTCTCAATTTTCATATTTCATTGAAGTGAGAGTAGAAACCATTTTCATTTTATCATTTTAAACGGTAGAGTAGCTGTGCTTCAACATATACTTATGAAAAAACTTACGCAGCCACACTGCTAAGGAGGTGATACGTTTTTTCTAAATCATCAGTTAACACAACTAAGCTCATCACTGAACAAAGTTGACACACTTAGCTGTTACTGTTAAAAGGACAATCAAGTTATTGTTCAACCCGAAAGTAATCTCTCTAGTGAAGTGTGAATTTAAGAGAACCTGACAGTTTTTAGAATGCTAAGCTAACATTTCTGCAATTATTCAGGGTGGTCTGATGTATAGCTGATATTCTCAATTATGATGTTTTTCTTCTTATCGCGCTACAAATTGGAAGCGTGAAAAAAGACTTAAACAGGGATTCACGCCACGTGAGTCACTGCAATGTAGAGCATTGTTGGCGACGCCTGTCATGCTTCCAGTAGCTTGTCATATTTCAATATATTCGTTGAAGATTCAGCTCTAATTTCCATATGAAAGGTCCAAAATCGGTCAGACTGCTTCGGTCCGATATTGAAGAGGGCACTTCAGTTCATAACGCGTCCTTCGGACCGTTTCCCATCGAAGGCTGGGCATTGGTCATTATTGACTATTGGGTACCGGGAACAACAGAATTCTTCAAAATCCCGCCTCAGAATTTAATTTTGTGTTCAGACTCAGTTCACGTCTTCCGACATCTTCTGTATTGTCTGTTCTTCAACATCGACTTGACAAAGGCTGCCATGGATTTCAGTCTTTATGAGACTCTTTCAGAAGAGGACTTCGATTGTACGTATTAAAATGACGGCATATTTTGATACAAGATTATAAATACTGCTCTTAACATTGCGTAAGATAATTCCCATGAATTGACTTTGAAAAATTGTTTTATTGCGCACATGTATAATGACGAACCATAATATCCTCACATCTTTAACATGAAAAATTGCATTGTGCCTGCAATATTGACTTAAAGCTCCCTAAAATAGGAACTTTAATAATTGTGATCTAGTCTAACACTTCAACGCTTTAACTTGATGAATTACAATGGTTGACGTTCAATGAGTGTCTATCAAGCTTTTTCTCAAAGTTACAGCAACATTCTGCATCACAGCTGACAGCAAAATATCACATGGTGTTATTTCCAGTTGATTGTTTCATTTATGAGCTTTCAAACTTACCCATCCTGACAAGTGTTGTGTAAACACTCCTACCCATGTACTTGTAATTGAAAAATTTCGCAAAGTGAGATTATATTTTTATCTCTACAGAAGACGTAAATCCTTGCATAGTCACAAATATACACGTATATTAAATGGACATTCAAAGATCGGATTTTAATCGCGCTACAGAAGCACTCCACTCATCCAAACAATGGAAAGATTTTACATTCATAAGAAAAATTTTTAATTCCGGTTGCCCTGAATTTTCGAGGTTTTACAGCATTAAGCCTTTGTTGATCCAAGCGAACTGAGTAAACGTTGAAATAAATCTTTTGCGTTCAGAGCAACGCTTAATCTAACGATTGATCAGTGGACTGAATATTTTTTATTATTGAATGGAACGATAGCAGGGCAAGTTGTTTTGATTGCTAATGTTCTCTTACTTGTTCATTATGATTGTAATCTGCAAATTGTTAAGTCCTCGAGCCAAATGCATTTAGCAAGTCATGAAATATACAGAATACAAATCATGTATATTTGTACAGGCAATTCAACATAATATTTTTGCATCTAGTTTTCATTAGGAATTGGTAAGCCATTCCAGAAGACGAAATAAACACAAATTTTGGTGTTCTTCAACTTAACGGCTTATTTCAAATTCAGTTTGAATTTGTGAAGACTGCGTTCACGAATCTGCGTGTTCTTCTTGGTTTGAAGTTCTATTGGGGGTAAATATAATGACTTGCTCTGAGACCTTGATAACTTACTGATCAGGAGATGGAGAATGAATATTGAAATTTGTTACATTGTTAACAAGTGTTGAAGCCACGGGCTGCTATCGAAATGTCTAACGCAAAATTTTTCCAAGTGCGCTTATATTTTGAAAGTTCTCATGAATATGTACTTGATCAAATTAGTACATCAGCTGTTATAAAAAATGTTGGCTTGGGATTCGATATTAATTCGTCAAAAATTATTTTACTAAATATACCTTGTAAAATTTTTCCCTAGGCACACTAACGTGCGCTTGCTTGATTGTTAAATCAGCGCGGAAGTAAGCATGATGCTAAAACTTCATCAATTCCTCAACTCTGAAATTTGAGCTCACTGTGCAAGATCCGAGGAAGTGAACGCATAAAAACAGCATTTTTTCAATGTAAACCCCCCTCTTGCTCTTTTTTTTACGGTTCCCAGAATGGCGGCGGTCCCCTCGACCGATCATTGAGAATACCGAGGCTGTTGAGGGACCACACAATGAACAAGGTGTTCTCGCTCAAATCCTCCCCCTCATCGAGAGGGTGTGAACAAGATATCGACGCACAGTGAAAGTGAGGTGACTGCTGTGACGGTGAGGTCAAAGTGGGGGAAAGTTGAGCACATTTATTTTTTTGCACTCAAATGAATAGCCTTTATGGGAACCACAATGATGCGTGAAATCTTTGTCGTTGTTCTGAAATATGTTTTGATTTGATGATTTGGATATTTAAAATTCATGAAAACTGACACTGATGATTTTCTCAAATTTCTCTTCTGAAGTGAAATTTCTCTATATGGGTGATACGAAAAAATTTATGTTTGTCGAAAAAGTGTTGTGTTTTAATGATAAGGAGTTTTTGAACCTATGAAAGATTCTAGAGCCTTAACCAACCGATGCTCTAACTGATTTTGATAACCAAAAATACGTGAATCAGAGCAGTCTTTGTTGTGAACATCAAAAATAATTGCTAGCGCTGATTAAATTAAAACCGGTGAGCGACGATTAATTTTTACGTTGTTATTTGTATATAAAAAATGTTCACGTGTTCTTCAAGTAGCACGCTTGGAAACAAAAAATATTTTCAAACAACATTATCGCACACTTCATTGAGATAAAGCAAAAATTATTTAACCTGATATGAATTGGATAACTACTGTATAAAAACTAAATGGATTTGATGCTTTATCGAAGACTTGCTCTGTACTTTGTCATGGATGGAGTGCAGAACTTGAGATCTATACGAAGACATCAGTTGCAAATGTACGGTTTCAAAGTGAATTGAAAAATTTAACAGTTTTTAAGCTTTTAACAGTGTGATCATGTTCAACATCACTTGAATACAGATAAATCATTGTTAAACAACGTTTGACTCGTACTCTGCGAACGTAAAATAAACAGTTTGAAAGTGCTGGCGTTCTAATTTTAACGCTGAAACAGTTTCTTTTCAAATTCTAACGTACAAAAACTTGAACACAGCTCATATACATCAGATTAAAATTAAATTACACCATTTAAGAACAAATGGCAGCTAAATTCAACCAGGTGCAGAATTTGCAATCAAGACTCAGCAATGATTTTCTGGAGCGACTCTTGCGATCACATCAGAAACGGCTACAATTTTTTACACAATTGAATTTTGTCGAAGCGCGAGTAAAAGATGGCTCGGAAAAGCATTCCCTGCAATGAATTTCTATTGAATTAAAGACAATGCCTTATTCGTTATCCAGCAAAAACAATGTAAAATATACGTATTCTTCAACTTTCGAAAAAATGAATGAAAGCTTCACAAGATTGACGTTTGTATGAGCTAATACAATTCAGCGCTGGGGTTTTGACAGAATTCTGGAAATAACATAAACAGTCGATGGTACAGATAATTATGGGCAATGATATTATTCCAATGGTTCAACTCTACATTATTCTAATCCAATTCCAATTTTAATTTTGTGTTTAGACTCAGTTCACGTCTTCCGACAGCTTCTGTATTGTCTGTTCTTCAACATTAACTTGACAAAGGCTTCAATGGATTTCAGTCTTTATGAGACTCTTTCAGAAGAGGACTTCGATTGTGCGCATTAAAATGAGGGCATATTTTGAAACAAGATTACAAATACTGCTCTTAACATTGAATAAATATTGCGTAAATTCTCACTCAGCCGATGACTAAGAACAGCTGTATATATCTGAATAGCAAACAAACTATTTGAAAAAATAGCAATGATTTCTGAAATGGAAATGTAGAGCTATCTAGGAAAACCCTGCTAAAAAAGGTTTATTGCACTTCCATTAAAACTGAACTAACGATGGATGACCCAAACATTTTTTCAGACAAAATTTAAACCAAAATTTTTTTTGAGTTAGCTAAAATTTAGATAATTCAGAGGTGCACCGATGTTCAAGTTTTATTTCATCAGTAAAATATGAAATTGATGTGATGCACGTTATAGCTCTACTAATTGTTCAGTCACAGCTGAGGCCTAGAATGTCCAGATGCAAAAATTTTGAAAAGACCTCTGGGTGTCAAGCTATGCCGAAGTTGGAAACGAGGGAACGCATGTTCAGAATTACATGAGACCCTAACGTTGTTCTAAGCATTGCCACTATAGCAGATAAATATAAAATCAGATTGTCTAAATTAACTTCACTCGCCTTTTAGCTTTGGCTTCCATTGAATCGAAGTACGGATGCAAGCTAATTATTTCTGAGATGTGTTAGCGTTGAGGCTTGGATTTCTGCAGGTCGTCACACTTAGTTATATTGTAAAAACAATTTGAATTTAGACTAAATCAGTAACAATAAAAAATACGGCAACCATTGTTTATGAAGAGGTTTTTTGTAAAAATTGTGACTTTTGAATGTTTACTCGGTAGGGTTATTTAATGTAAATATTCTCAATAAGCATGTAAATAAATTTATGCGTGAATAATTACTGTGACTGAAAACAGAGTAAATCCTGATAAATCCGAAAGTATTAAAATATTTCTTTAAAAAACATCCTTAGAAAAGTTGGTTCATTGACGACCTTCAACAATCTATTCCCTTTGTGATCGTTTGAGACAAAAAAAGAATTGAGAAAATCAACAGATATTCGATCCCGTTATTGAGCTTATTTATTGTTTCATGATTTGAGAAGAATCCAGCATCATTCAGTGTTTTCTACATGCTGACCGACGCACTCAAGGTACAAAGTGAAATATGCTGTACTACAACTTTTCAAAACGAATTCAATGGCATTGTGAAATTCAGAATCCACATTTTGTTCCCTCACTTCTGTGGTATTTAAATTCAGCTATGGAAGCCAGTGAATTGTAGTTTTTCAAAGAAGGCTGAATAAATTCTTGCTGGCAAATTTGGTTTTAATTTTTTGCGTCAAACTCTTTATTTCGATTCATAGTTCAGATGTGAGCTATCGGTTACCGTATTTTGTGCAGTCCGCATTGCCGTGAAGCAAACCTACTGTGTAACGTGACGAACATTCTTCATTGTTAATCAACTTTCAAGTTTACGGATATTTGTTCTCACATACAGTTTTTATCACAAAAAATATCCACTGATTCAGCAAAACTGGAATTTTTTCTGTGATGTGTTTAACAGCCTGGACTTTTTGCTTCTTTGTATCAGAAAATTAAACAAGCGCCGCCGAAGGGTGGCCGTACTTCAACAGAGAAACAAAACACCTTATTTTTCACACAACACAAAACACGTGTGGCATGATGTGTTTCTCTTTCATTTGAGACTACAAAAGAAAGCGAATTTTGAAGTCCCTCTAGCACAAGCTGCAGGTTTTGAAAACGGTTTTGGCTGAGCGTCTTCATCGTTGTTGGGCTGAAAACTACTTTCGAAAAACCGAAAGAACAAGATCAGTGTTGAGAATAGAGCCCTCCATGGTGGGCTGTTTTCGGTAATTGAAGCTTCGAGTTTTGCAGCTCCCGAGGAGCGCTGCATAAACGGTTGCTGGTTTGTTCAAGGTAACAACGAGATCCATTTACGGTACGATTATTTTTAGGCTGCGTGTAAGTTGCTTCTCAAGTATAGATGACAGGAGATTCGTTAGAAATTGTGAAGGTTAAACTATCCAGCGTCAACAGTCCTGTGATATACGTCGAAACTCTTAGCAAACGATAGATTTTAAATTTGTGTTCAAAACAACATTCTATTGTCCATAAATGAAATCGGAATATATGGAACGTTAACAGATGCATATACAATTACATGAGAATATGTGCGTTCTAAAATTGTAGTTTTAGTTCTTTAAAGTATTTTCTGTTACTTTTTCTTATTATCATTACACCGTAACATCAAAATCAGCAATCCAATGTTACGTTACTGAATGTTTTGTATTCCAATGTTTTGTTTCTCAGTGTTTTATAACTAAATGATTTGTAACTCAATGTTTTATTGCCCAATATTTTTTATCCAATGTTTTGTAACTCAATGTTTATTAGTTTTAAATTAATAGATGCCTTTAATGCATATTTTCAATACATGTTAAAGTTTATTCACCGGTAATGATTTTCGTATCCTTGCTCAAGAAGCTATTGGTAGACACAATTTCGTTTTGCAACGAAGCATTCAGATACGCATTTTTGAGGACAAACCTTTCAGATCTAGCTTTTCCTCAAATTAAATCCACCACAAACAGCCCTCACCATCAGGTAACGCTGCTGGGCTGCCAAATGCTGATCTCTCTTCATGAAACACCTTTACTCAAGAAAGCTAAAAATGAGAACATATTCCACAAAATTTAGCCAATATGGCAACCGTGTGCTGTAGGCTACTTCGCTCAACCCCCAGAGATGAACGACTTCGCATGCTCGAGTCTTGCAACTCTCATCAACTTTTATCGCCCTGCTTTGAGTACCTATCTGTTTCCTTCGGGAGAATCTGCTCGAGAATCTTCTCACTCAGCCGATGACTAAGAACAGCTGCATGCGCTTAGGATATTGCCTCAGTGCTCCCTCTTTCCTCCCAAAAAAATAGCCGGTGTTTTTCTCTCCTGTAGACAAGTATTATTCTTGGTTAGAATGTATTGCAATACAGATTCGTCCTAGGAAATCCAGACTCGCCCATGATTTTTTCCTTTATGAGACTAAAGCGAACACTGAGTGTCAATTTTTCTATTTCCACGAACTCTGAAGCATCAAGTAAAGCACACTCGCATTTGATGTCTGATAAACGGTTTTGTTACGCTTTCTTATGTGAACATTAGAATTCTACATAACAAAATTGTTCTCTTAGTATTTGTTGAGAACTTCAGCTGAACGACTGTAACGGAAAGAATCATACGGTAAATGTATGTTAGGAAACTACTGTCGCATGAATAGGTCTACATAGTTAAGGAATAAGTTCTGTAATAATGAAATCCTATTTGCACCTCGTTTTTATCATTTCACCTAAATTAATTTCGCAGTCGTAGTGCATTAGACGGCTCAAATAATAATAATACAGTCTTCTCCTTAGGTTTGCTATTAAACTGGTTTGATTGTCTAAAATAAAAGTCACTCAAAGGAGTTATGTTGACGAATTTAGGGAAATTGAAAAAGTTTTTCGCATTTTTCCATTGAGGGGAAAATTTAATCAATTTTAAAACAGTAAAGAACGACAATTAGTGAAATATTTCAGAAAACCATTTTGTTGTCTAATTTTCGATGTTTGAGCGTCGTCTGTTCGACATTTTATCAACTGCGCGAATTTACTATGAAATTGTGTTTTAGCTTATGTTCATATGCTGGTATTTGATGAATTATATTTTGGTGCCAATAGAACAAATTGACGTGTTTTTTGCACGGTTGTACTATACTGTACCAGCACAAACGAAAAGTTTCCATCTAGAGCTATGTAAACTTTCGAATTATTAACATGAAAATGTTTTTGATTATCCAATGAGTAAACACATAACCTTCTTGTATACGAACTAGTTGAACGACTAAAGTCTTTTTCTTTGTGGGTACAAAGAATACTGTGGTAGATTTTTTTATCTGTACTTTTGCTTTTAATCATGAAAAATTCAACTGTTATTGACTAAGATTTATTTTTTTTTCATCGTCCTTCAAGCTGTACAGATCGTTTGGCTTTCTATTGCACATACAGTTCAAACATTTGGATAGATGAACTATCAAGGAAAAAAATCACTTTTCGGTTTTCAAATAGTAATATTCACTTTGTATCGAAAAATAATTCTTCATTTTCGGAGTTTTTCTATATTTTCCTCATATAAATTTCGTAGTCGAAAAAAGCTTTACTGTGAAATACTTTACTTTACTCAACTGGTCACAGAAGAAAATGTTCCAATGGGGAACTGCGTGAAGGCTTCTTACACTTCCCTCATGTCTTCATACTAGATATTTTTACTTTCAAAGCCAAATACTCGATCTTTAGTTTTACATTTAAAGACATTGTTCTGGACTCAGTTATAAAATTCATCCTTTTCTGTTCTTAAATAACAGAAGTGCGAGTGTGATCATCCATCTTACCTCTCTCTGACCGAAGGCTTAATATGTGGGGGGAAACTCAGGAAAGAATGCTCAATGAGTTAAGGCTCGCAAAATACAAGTACGTGAGAAGGAACTGGATAGCAAAAGCAGAAGTAAAAACTCTCTTGCTTGCCCAAACCGGTGTCACGCTAGCCTTTGAGCTTTTTCGTGGTGAGTTCAACTTAGTTTCAAAATCAAGCTTTAAGCACAAGAATCTTTAGGCGAATGTAATACTTCAGTTTCTTTCTACAATTTGAAACAATATCTATGAATGAATGTCAGCTCACTAACTTTAAAAATCGTCCGAAGGTCAAAATGAGGGTGCAACTAAATCTGGCGCAACTCACTTTTTAGCTTAGGCTTCCCCTGAATCGAAGCAGGGACGTAAATCTTTCGGCGACGCTTCCAGATTATCACGGCAATAAATTCTTTCAGAGAATGTCCTGTGAAGTGTCAGCCATATAATGAAAAAGTGTTCCCAAGATGTCTCAAGTCGCTGCGAAAGCTTATAATGACAGTCACTTATATGGAAACTTTTTATCGTACTTGAAGCGATTCATCGTGTATCGTAAAAGACGTGATTCCACTTAAAAATACTCATCAGTCTTCATGAATGTTGGTTGTGACGTGAGGTATTGTCTGAGATGAAATATAAAATATCCGTTCTTTCATATACTTTATTTCTCTCACAACTGGCTTGAAAGGAAATATGATTCATGACACTCATATGAGACCAAGTCTTCCTGTGTATGTCATTTTGGAAAGCCCTTCGGCCATTTAGCAGTTTGATTTAATGCATTCAATGGTCTCGGCTGGAAATATGACCCGTATTAATGCTCGTGTTCAAGGGCCTAAGAAGGATTGAGTGAGAATGGCAGCATGATTTATGCGAGAGCAGTCGGTTCTTGGCGGCAGTTTGCTTCATTAACACAATCAGATGACAGCGAGAAGCAGATTGAGCCAGCAAAAAGCTAATAAAGAGAGTAGCTGAAATTTCATATGCCTAGTTGAGTATCGGTGTACTGGTACAGTAAGTTGGGGTAGATGGAAGGTAATGAAGAGTTAAATGATCAGTTTTGTGTATGTACTGACAGAATGTGCTGGAATCGATAAAAGGTAATGAAGCAAGGTAAATCGTCATTTACAAAATTTTCTGTCGGTGTACTTACAGCTTGCCAAAGTCAAGGACAATATGGTCATTTTCCGCTGCAATAACCTTTATTTATAATTGGAGGGCAAATATGCAGAGTGGCCTTACCCACAAAACACAAAATTTCCAGACACTCAAGCTAGAGGCTTGGTGTTCATCGCAGGGTTGTCAAACTGGCTTTTTCTTGCCATGTTACTAACTAGGAATTAATTAGGAACTAGGCCACTCTGCCTGAAAAACATCCACGCCGCTATTCGGTGAAATAATCACTAAATCCGTTCTGCTAGTTTTGATCTCTGATTTGGGGGTTAGGCCACTCTGCATATTTGCCCTCCAATTGTGGTTCACGTATGTATTTCTTTTTTTGAAAAAATACAAATGCCCTGAAGCCACTGAAGAAAACTAAGCTTCGGTTTGGTTTAATGAATAGCGAGCATGATTTATACGAAGGCTATAAGCAAAACTTACTAGTTTAACGACCAGAATATTTTACTGATATATCAATTTTCTATTTAATATAGAAAATGGATTACACTGTGGATTTATATGGGTTTGCTATTGAATTTGATGGATTTACTGCGATTACACTGGGAAGAGGGACTAAGTATAGCATTTTAATACTGACAATGAGAGAAAATATGATTTCATAAAAGAAATAAGAAAAAAAGATTAGAACTGAAATAGCTAAACTTCGTGTTTATAACACTGGTTCTAGCTATTATTAATCTGTAACGCTTTTTGAACGTCGTTTCCAAGTTTAAAATCATCACACTCTAGGAAAACAGGCCACCTGTCCTCGATGTTTGCATTTAAACATATCAACCATTGTACTTCATTTGGATTCTGATTCATTGGAGATCATGTGGATCAGCCAAACAATCAAATCTACTAACCACTGAAAGGTAATCACGAAATAAACAAATATGTCTCTAATAATGTTGATCTTGGCGTGTCTAGCTTGACATTTCCTTGCTATAGTTCGCTGCGCTTCATCTTATAATGAATTATTTGAATGCAATAATTATTTATACGCGGAAGGTTGCAGGTATTTTAATTCGAAATATTTAAGATTCTTTCTCACACACATTCAACTAATTCTATGGTTATGTTTAATGCATGTTCAGTATAAAAAATATGATTAAACAAACTTTCAATCTTAAGGAAATGTCAGCGTCGTTCAGTAAAGTTTACGAAGGAAGATTTGAACAATTTTCGTGAGGTCGCTTCAGAGAATTAACCACTGCTGAAAGCTGCGTGTCGAGACAATGACAAACTTCTGTTCTCTAAACATAGTACATTACAACTAATTTAACAATATACATACATATTGTCAAAATAGCAATGAAGAAGCCTGTATGATTAATACTAAAATTTTCTCTAAAAAGTATTGTGAAAAAGTTCCTCCCTAGAAAGCAGTTAATGATCCAGTTGAGTGGTTATTATTGAAATATACTGATAGGCTGTGGATAAAGTGACTTTTTACTGGAACTGACTGATTTACCACGTACGGGTACGAACATTTCAATCAATTTTTTACTTTTCGCTCCGTCGACTGAAAAAATTATGTATGCATGGACGATGAAATAAATTTCAAATGAATTTGAAATAATTATACCATAGCAGAGCAGGAGTGTCGTGAAACGACTCATGTGCAATACCCCTCTTATGACAGCGAACGAGTGTTTCTTTCATTGATTTTCATTCGCTGCTTCTAACGAGCACTGCGTGCATAATTTCCTATGTCGTTCATTCTCATTTCATAAAATGAAGGGCTTTGCTTAATGGAGATTCAAAATAACTTCTGATAATTTTTTGAAGATATCGATGCATACTGATATTTGTACTTGAAAAATGCGAGAATTGGAAATCTGCTTTTTCATTTACTAAGTAAGAACTGATTGAACATCTTAATAGGAACATGATCAGAATTTCATCTAATGATATTTTATGTTTCTACTGAAAGTGTATTTATCTTTTATTGAATACTTTTTATTGTCAGGGAAACGCTCCTAACGACTGGAAGTCTCAACACCAACATCTCTGAGATTAAATTAAATTTAGCCCAAATTTTATCCCAGAGCAGGATGCAGTTCAGTGCGCACTGTGACATGATGTCATCATTACTGCTCTGGGTGTTTAAATTTGAATATTTTTCGAAACAGAATCTCTAAGATTAAATTTTATTTTACTTAATTTTATCCCAGAGCAGGATGCGGCTCAGCATGCACTGTGGCATGATGTCTTGATAACTTCTTTGTCCGTTTCAATTCGAAAAATTTGCGACCAGACCGCGCGCTGGTCATGGTACTTCTTTGATCATGTGAGACAGAACGACCTCATATAAACATAGCGTGTGGAGTCAATCCCTACAAATTCTATGGAGAGTCGAAGTCACAACAACAATTAAATATTCGTCATTTCTGTTCAGCAAATCAACAATTCAACAATAATTCAAGAACGTCTGGTTATAAGTTGTAGTTTTTCTATCCTTTTGCTCAATTTTCTCAGATATTTAAGCAAAAAATTGGCACAATTTGAGAGTTCAACATCGTGCTAATTTTAAAACCGTGAAGGAAAAAATTTTAAATTACACAAGGGCGTCATACAGGATTAAATGTTGAAAACTTCCTAGTATTTCAAAATATTCATGTATCCCTAATATTGATCGAGTTAAGTTCATCATATCCACACAAAATTTGATAATACTGAATAATAAAAATCCTTCCACAAAGCTGGACAAATTGCAAGACACTTTTGTATGAATAAGAAAGGTACATTTCTTACTTCCATATGGATTTTTACTAGAAATACATAATTTTCAGTTTCTCTGCAAAGTGATTTAATTTGTTCTGAACTCTACGGAATTTAGATCTAATGTTTAGCTTGCTCATGTAGATAAGGAGGGTGCTAGGTTTTCTCAAGAAAGTCTACGGAACATAGTACAAACATTTAACTAACTCTTTTCGGATGTTGTAAGTACGTTGAGTCATACTCAAATACTTCCCAATTCATACAGGTATTTTACTCACTGACACTAGGTCTAAATAAAAAATTCTGATCGTGATTTTAGAGAAGACTTGAAGAAATTTTTTTTTAGCGTGATGTTCAAATAATACAAGAATACTCTTTTATCTTTTTTTAATTTGACAAATAAGCATACGGCTCGTGCTAATGTCGCCATAACAATTTTATAGCTTCAAATAATATCACAAATGCTCAACAATCTAAATGTTCCATAAATTAAGTGAAAATTGAGTTGCTTTTTTTATAATTCTTACCTCAACAATTTTATTTACTCTGATTTACACCATGCCTGTTAAAGCATTTTCTCTGTTTAAAGCATTAAACCGGGTTGAATAAATGGAAATCCACATAAACTTTCAAATCTTAGTAGTATTTTTTAAAGACACAGACTTCCAAAAGTTGCATCTTGCGTTAGGCAGCAGTCTTAGAGAAAAACATGGACGAGACAGCATGGGGTTAGTACGACTGAAGGAACATGTTTTTTCGCTAGTAATTGTTAAAGTTTGCTTGTCGGTTTTCCAGTGAACAAAGTCTCTAATATTTTGGCTCCACAAATAAACGCATATGCAAGTCCACACGATGGGCTTTTGCGAACTGCGATTTCATGTTGAAAAACTTATTTCTTATTGAAACAAGCCATCAATAATTACAACTATAGCTAGTCAAACTAATTTCTTTAACACCCGTTTTTTGGGCCAAGTTTTGTTCAAAATTAAAGTTTTTTAGTTGAAGACAAGTATTTATTGGTTGAAAAACTGTAGTGTTTTCGCGAAGGAAAATAGTATACGATCAGGTGATTTGAGTTAAACAATTACATGAAACTCTTACTATAAGTTTTGGAACTATCACTTTACGGACACCTGAATTATTTCATCTACTTCGATCATGTATTTTTTTGTAAATAATTTATACTTGATTCCTCATCTTATTTTCGCCAGAACCCTGTCCTGATTTATAATCCTGCTGTTAACTCATGACAAATAACGAAGACCATGGAACTGATTATTGCCGCAGCTGTTGAGCTTAAATTACTTCCGCGAATGCGTGATTTTCAGTGTGAATTTTCGTACTTTAATTCTTTTGGTAGGCATTGAAAACCACGTACAGGTTATATTCTATTTTGCAATTAGGAAAATTAATTTCTGTCTAAAATCCATTGTGTATTTTGTTGTAGATAATATAAATAAACAGTAGAACATTCCCAAAAATAAATAAAATATTTTAAATTCATGTACCCAACACTTTCGCAAACTTATCTCCACATTTATACTTAATTTATCGTGTCAAAACTAGTGACAATTAAAATAGCAAAACACGTCACAAGATGTACAGGAATATCACTTTAATCTTACCCAATAGTTTGCAATTTTCGGCACCCGCCTCGGCCAATGATGCTTTCAACCGCATCCGAGAAAAAAATCGGCTTCATCTTTCGGTTATTTCAAATCAAACTGTGCAAAATTAAAATTTTAAGACTAAGAAACTGTCTAGGTTTAACATTTTTAAGAAAAATTTAAAACTGCGGAGACATTAAAACAGTAATTTTCTCAACTATATTCTCGTTCGTCATGTAATATGAACCTGCACCGTTCAAGCTTGCTGCTTGGCCAAGAAAACGAAAGGCATTCTTCTTTAAAGACCCGAACAGCAAGTATTCGTCTCATGAGAGTGGTTTATTGACATCAAAACAAAGCCCGGTTATGTTTTTGGTTACGGTCAGTGTATAAAAAGTGTATATAAAAGTGTCTATAAGGTCATTAACGATGAAAATCTGCACGCCTACGTTTAGAATTTTCATGTTCTTCCACGATTTGTTGCTCAAATTGGGAACGAATTGAACACCTGTAATTAAACGATAATTAAAACGTGTGGCACCTTCATTTTAACTTAAAAATATCGGATCATTTCTCAGAAGGTATGTCCATCAGATTGTCGTAAGAAGAATACATTAACTACAATTTTTGAGGCAAATTTTCCTATTCAAGTGCTAATGAAAAGAAAATGCTCTTTTTGAATTTACCACGAAGGTGAAGCAATTTTAACACGACATTTCATTTAACATGTTTTCGAAATTCTCTCGAAACAAATCGGGTCCGAATGTTGGTGGCAATACTGAGCAGAGAAACCGATACCTGACACAGCACGTCAGTATCGCTCGAGATGCGCGAGTGGGAGGTTGGTGCGGAGACGTCAGCTAGTCGTGTTGGTCGATCCTTGCGTGTGAAGAAGAACTGGTGCTTCGCGTGCGAAGATAATGCCGGGGCTAAGTCGTGGGACTAAATCTAAAAAAATTCCTATCTAAATCGTGGCTTCTTAAATTTGAGTGAGGTAACGCAGTTGATAAATATCAGGGACCAAATCAACACCGTCATAGAAATTTCGCGCTCGAAATTCGGTTAAAGTGAATGTTCCTAATTATGGAAAACATTTTGTGATACAAGATGGAAAATTCTTTTAAGAATTCGCATGGAAACGAACTTCGACGTGCAAAGGATATGACCTGACAACAATATTAACACAAATAGAATTACCAACGCTAAGTTTGATAGCTTTCCATCGCTCACGCGAACTATCGGTTACACAAAATATGCATCGTCTATTAACTTAAAAATCGTATAAGCATTCTGCGAAGTGACCATCGAAAAGCTAAAAAGAAACTGAGAGAATGTGGACTCAAGATCAGGAGTTTGAAAAACAATATTTACTCCTCAAAAAAACAAACATTCAAAATATTCCATAGTTAGAAATTAAGGAAATTTATTCACTTGCGGGGCAGCATTATTATTATTGCAAAGGAGCATTAAAATAGCACATTTTCCTCATGACTAATTTCAATTCGTCCCAACTGAATACATGAATTACTTTCGGGAAGTGGAAGAATCAAAACTCGAACTGCATTTCGGCGATCCACCGAGCACCTCTGATTGAAATTCTAATGCTAATTACCGCTGCAAATCTATACGGCTAGGATTTAATTCCATATATTATGTCGTAAGCATCACCCGCCCTCTGTATGGTATTGGCACTTCCCGGTGAACGTGAATAATGAAAATGGTTTTATTGCTTTGCGACTTTACATTTTTTTAAAAGAGTCTCCGTTTATGTGATCAGTGCAAAAAAGATAAGCCTGAACTTTACTTCAATTATTGTGTCATGTTCGCTTTTTAAACTTATTTTCATTGTCTGTGTGAGTAGGCTATGAAAAAAATTTTTGTTTCGTATGTGATCGGATGAGAAATTTTTTCAAACAGCATCTCAAATTAGGACGCTCTATCCACATTATTTACTCACTGAATGTGTTTGTGAATGTAAATTTGCTCACTATTTGAGCATACTCAAGAGACACTTAATTCCTGCTTCATTTTCAGGAGATACGAATTTCCTGATTGATTTTCATGAGACACAAATTTCGTGGTAGATTTTCAAGAGATATGGATTTCCTGATTCATTTTCAAGAAATACGAATTTCCTTTTTAATTTTCAAGAAATACAAACTTTCAACTAAAATTAAGGAAATTCAAAGCTCCCAATTCTCGGACTTGAACACATAGAATAATCCTGCAAACAACCCCTCGCTTAGTTCAATTAACTAATGTTGACGCAGACGAGGTTGGCTTTGTACCTCCAACGATGCTCAGTTTGCAGAATGCAAATTAGTTCACTCATTAGAGTGACCCTTCTTGCTCAGTGGTCGCCGACTGCTGCGTGTCAAACGCTGCGTGTTCTATTCCTCGTGGAAAATTTCATAGAGAGATTATTTTACTGTTACGCTGGTCAACGCGTGTGATTTTAAGATAACTATTTAAATTTGTTTAGCGTTTTGAATTTTCATGATTTCGCGCTTTCTTCTGTGAGTTTATTGAATGTATTGGACATTTGTGTGTAAATCGAGCAGAATGCAATTCAATGGTAAAAACTTAATGCATTACAGAGAATGAGACTAGTATTTTATTCAAATCAAAGTATAAATGCTGAAGTTTTCTCGCAGCTTCTAAAATTTATGGTTGTATTTATCAAACACATTAGTATATCAATTTTTTATAAATCTTGGGTCATTAATATTTTACATTTTAATATGCATATCTCTTACAATGCATTTAATTCGAAATATTGAAGTGAAATGAGGGCCAGATGATAGTCTTTTGTAGGAAATGTTTGCGAAAAATTTTGTTGAAATTTTATTGCAGTTTTTGTGATTTAGCACTTCCTGCACGTCGATTTATAATGTAAAAAATTTACTGATTCGGTGAGAACTTTAACCTTTGTCAAAAATAGTGACAGAGAAAAGAGTTCATCATCCCTTGTATACTTTTATGTAAGCCGTAAACGATTGAGAAGTGTTACTGTGTGACACTCGACAGTTTCGTTTGAAGTCAATTAATGTGAGCCTAGAACGTTGCCGCTAAACGAAAATACTCACTTCAGAAGCCGTGAAGAGTGGCAATCACCTGCGAAGATTTAGGTCGGGCCGGATACAAGGACCGGCGTAGCATGTGGTGGCTACGCTCATTATGAAATCCTAAAAACGAATGAGGACTTAACAGAGGCATGTTTAATCTGAGCACTACAGATAAGAAGGCTTTTTGAATTTACTTCACAACAAAAGACCATCTTCTTCAGAAAATATTTTCTCTGAATTGGACTGTTCAAGTCAGGCACATTTTGAAGACTTTTCCCAACGATAAATGTTTATCTGAACCTCGAGTTCAAAATCTTTTGTCCACAGCTCTTTATACCGAACCTCATGAAGTAGTATAGAAATTTATTATCGGAACAATTATTGAATGAGTTTCGAACGGAAATGCACTAGGATGTGATAGCCTCTGTACTGACTGTAAAATACGTTCTTAGTTGAAAGCTAAAAGTGCTCATAAATAGTTGGCGTTATGATGAAATGGAAGATTAAAATTTGGCATCAATAACCAAGCCCAATTATGTTTCTGGATGTGGTTAGTTCGTACATAGGCTTAATATTTTTATTCAAGCCATTAACGATGAGGATCTGAGCGCTTTCGTTAAGAATTTTCTCGCACTAACGTGACTTTGATTACATCGTACTCTCTGCAGGTGCGAGCTTTGATTTTACACACTAAGAAATGCACCAGAGAGAGAGAGGGCCTTCACCTTCCTCCCTCACTGAATTGCTTTTCTCTCACAAAGACACGTTGGTGTAATCAATGACTTGGCCAATACGCCTAATGCATCTGCAGCCTTGTGGCAAATAATAGTGCACAAGAAAGATTTTCCGTGCGATCCAGGTTGATTTTATTGGTAACCATTTTTGCGCCCTTTTAAGATATGAAATAAAAAATGATGGGTTATAATATGTTACAGCATGCAAGACCGACGGCGAAGTAAAGAATGTCCTACTTTGATTAACTAAGAGAATAGGCAAGCCAATGAACAAGCCTTGCAAAAAAAATCTGAATCGGGATACAAAATTTTAAGCACAGCATTTTGTTTCAAAATATGTATACATGAATCAAAAATGGGAGAAACATAGTCCAGTCTGATTGAAACTGTACCCAAAGATCTGTCATTTTAGTGTGTAAGAAACTTCAACCTCTATCCTTTCATTTAAAATCTTGTCGTGATATTTTCCGTCATAGAAATAAATGATAAAATGGATGCATGGCAGATTTGTACATTTTCTTCTCGTTGATCTTCTTAGCTTCGTTTTGACAAGCAAAATGGAATCAACAGTGAGACTTAATAGCATAACTGTAACAACGCATTGTTTGAGAGAAAAAAAGACGAAATTTTACTCTCATTTAATTAAAAAATGGATTTTTGTTTCGCAATGCGTAGTTGGTTAGCATTACACGTTACATTTCGGTTTTTCATCAATCTCATAAAGTGGCAGACGTCGTGCAGCACTTTGCGCTCAGTTTCATTTCTGATGACTTTCGTATTTCGGAGCATGCAATGGTGATTCTTAAGTTTTAAATTGTAGTGCACATCGAACTTTCGTATGATGCGATGAACAGTTCTTGCTTTGCATTTTACTTCTCAGCCAACGAAATCGACCTGCGGGTCAAATAAAAATGAGTTAACAGATTATTAATTATTATTGTATCTTGTACCAATCGTTCATTGAAACATAAATTGATTTATCTGATAGATGTCAGCAATTCAAAGACAAATTATTTTACCGATATAGACTTATTAATCAAGATAAACGTTTAGGTTAATCAAGAGCAATACGCCCGTCCCGATTGACCGATCCTAATGTCCTAATGGTAATATTATCGCTCTGTGGTCCTAACGTTAACGTCCTTAACCTAATGCATTACCCAGACAAATTCTCCTGACCTACTTACCTTCATATCAGTGTATAGCGAATCATTCACAAATTATCGAATTCGCCAAATGTAGCAAAATTACGAAGCTAACTAATATCGTTCATGAATTGATTTTCTAAACCTGAACATTTTTCTACTGATTCTACTGATCTGATTTATTGTTCTACTACCTGTTCTGCAAGTTCAGATTCAGAATAGACAGAACTGGAATATTTTTTTCTTGACGCCTTCCTTGGAGTTGGATCACCCAAGCTAAGCCACTAAGCTAGATTGTGCAATGCTTTATTTGGTCTGGAAGGTAAACAAAACTCTTTTCTAGGACAATTTTTTTTTTTTTGAGAAAACGAAAACAAAAAGTTCACTCCTACATTTTAAAAATAACTTCAATATCTAAAAATGAACTTGATTGCAATGAAATAAAATTTTATTGATCTTATGCATTAGATTAAATATTGCCTGTTTAAATAATAAATGTTTAAACGCGTTTTCGACCAAAACTTTTTTGTGTTATTAAAATGTTACGTTCTGAATTCTGGATGCTCAGAACAGAATAACTCGAAAAGATCTAATGATATTTACCATTGATGTATTGAAGCGTTAAGAAGTTCTTTTCACACACAACTTTCAAGATACTAATTCTCGAATTGTGCGAGTGTTTTCTCAGAATTTCATAACGTACAGATTAAAAATTTCCTTTTAATATTTCTGATATCATTTTATCCCAGATATAACAAAGCCACTCGAAATTAAGTCGGCACCTAAAGCCACTACCTTCAATTTTGCTAATTCATATGTTAGGAAAAATTACTCTTTATCATCATAATCAAGTTAAACAGCGATGATTCTCAAATTTGTCGTAGCCACTCAGCAAAATTTTCAGCAGTTATACACTTTGTGTAAACAATCGATGACAAAGCTTTCAACACTAAAACCCTCCCTAACAGCTGAAGTTACCAAGCAGATTCATCAAGCCGGCGTCTGGGCGGGCTCAGGGAACAACCTTCTCGATAGCATGGAAAGGAAATCTTTCTCCATGAATGCGTTTGTATTCTCTTTGCTACAGTAACGCACCGATTTTTTCCTCCCAATGTTACTTCACAAAAAGTATTAATTAGGAGTCATCAATTGCGATGTAAAATGACTGGTAAATGTATGTAAATTTTAATGGAATACATTAAATCATTAATTAACTCTTCAATACTCTAATGTGAGTATTGGTCAAACTCAGTGAAAATTCACTATAATCAAATTCAGTAAATCTTGGAAACCAATGATGTAAGAGAGCTAATAGGTTTGTGAATATTTGTTAAATATTTTTCGATGTCAAAATTTGCACGTGTGAGTTTAAGGAAAGATTTTTTAGACCTCTACCCCTCGTCTTTCTTAAATTAACATCGAAATTTTTCTAGGTTACTCTGCGCAATGTTTCCCCCCCTGCAGCGCATGTTATACTGCACACAAAAACTCACCAAGCATACAAAAAAAAGGTTACCTCATTTCCATCAGATTCGATACCAAACTCTTGCCGCTGATCGTCAAGTTTTATCCGCCGCTAATATTGGGCACGAGTAATCTTCATTCCATCCAGTTTCGAGCCAAAAATACCGTGAGGTTACATTCGGTGGCGAAAAAGTTCATGTTTGCTGTACTTGGTGCGAAGGCCTCTGCCAACAAGACGAGTTTGTCGAGCCCATCAGTGATATTGCTGGGCTACCTCCAGGGACCTCCCGTTACCGCAGCAACGACCGAGGGACATGTCGTTATTTTTTAGGCTGACCTCACAAACTTCCTTCGTTGCCCACAAGTGCCGTTCGTGGGACATACAGCCATCGTTGTTAAGATTAGGCTCTTTTGTTGTAGGTAAAACGGACTTTATTACTGAATACTGGAACTATCGGAAGGGTGTCACTTTTGCTCTCTGTGATTCAAGTTTTGCGAGTCGAGAAAATAGCTAAAACAACAACACATGATAAATCACACATACATTGTCAATTGAAAAATTCAATAGCATGCGTTATAGCCATCAAAAAAGAATTGTGTAGTCATTTTCAAGTACTGACAAATTTTGTTCAAATGAAAATTTGTGAAATTACATGGTACAAAATTAGCATTACCGTAAATCTGAAAACTATAACAACAATTCTTCAATGTCAGAGACCATTCAGGCAATCGACGGCAGAATGTACTAATTGATTTGAATTTTTCCTGCTCCAACCTGATACCCTCTCCTATCAATAAAATGAATAGAATAAGTTATCATGAGCAAATGAAACACTCGCTTTTAATCTATTTGCAGAAAAACACAGCAGATGCGAGAAGTAGAGGGAACAAATTAGGGTAAAGCTTAGAATAAAGGACTTTGAACTGTTGTGTCAATTATGTTTAACTTATTTTTAAGGACACGTAAGGAGGTTTTAAATTGTGTATCTTGTGAATTTCATCACGAATTCCCGATGACTGATTTCGTTCGGAAAATCAAAAGACCAAAAGCCTAGTCATTAACATGAAAATGAAGTGCACAGCAAGATGTAATTTGAACGTCCGTAGCATACATGGAGAAAACTTTTTTCACAGAAAAGTTGTGAAATCACCCATCTCTTACGTGAAGTGCAGTGATCACATTTGTTTTCATAACTCAAATAGCCCCATTGAAGGATTCTACTGTGGAGCTACCGAGATCCAACCGCCAAAATCCAGTTGCCAATATACCGAAATTCAGCAATCAAGATCCTGCTTCCAAGCTACCGAAATACATCAGCCAAGATCTTGCAGCAGAGCTACCGAAATTCTACAGTCAAGATCCTGTTGCCAACCTGCCGAAATCCAGCTGCCAAGATCATACTGCCGAGCTACCAAGATCCAGCTGCCTAGATCCTGTTGCCAAGCTGGCACAATTGATGAGCAAAGTTCCTACAGCAAAGCCACCAAGATCCAGCAGCCAAGATCCTGTTGCCAAGCTGCCGGGATTGATGAGCCAAGATCCTTCAATAAACTTGCAGAGGCTCAGCGAAAACGATTTTCCTGTCAAGCAATATCTGTTTTTTCTTCCACGGAAGATTCTGAATTGCTCTCGGAGTGTAGCAATACACGAGCACCATGTCCGGCAATGGACAATGAGTTTATTCTCCCAAGCAAACGAGCTCCGAAAAAGCTCCATTTTTTCACAGGCAAGAATTCATTCAAAAACCGCCAGCAGATAACAAACATTCACGAATGGCAAATGCCTTCATTTTTGGAACGTTCAGCATCGTTTGGAGGCAGAAGCTCGGTCATTTTAGGTGGAGGGAAGCGCCGTCAAATGAATAGTCCGGCATGGAAACAACAGAACAATTGGACAGGGCCGTTAGCTCGGCTTCTCCCGCTCCTGTTTTTGTTAACGGTCACGAGCACTGCAGAGCAGATCAGGACTCCCACCGCAGAAAACCACTTCTTGGAAACGGAATGTAAGTAAAACGCAGTCAAGTGAATTTAATGGCAGATGTATTTGAAACATTTTTCCCAAACGATTTTTTAGAGTAATTTTCAGTTTAAAATGAGTGTGGTATAGATTTAAATCATTTCATTTTCTCTGAATGTCATACATTTCTGTTCGTCTTTTTACTCTCCACTGCTACTTCAACATGAGATGAAAAGAAGGTGAATTTAATACGTGTCTGAATATACATCTTATTAGGAACTAAATCGGTCTACTGCATGAAGCGCCTGAAAGCCTAAAGCAATCCCAATCGAACACATTAGACAACTATTGCTTAAAAAAACAATAACCGTGAAAACGATGCGAAAAACGCTCCAGTGCATCTAGTACAATAAAACAGATAACAGGTATTCATCCAAATCTTATGATATACAAGCTTGGTTGAAGATACGTTATCAAGCCATCGAGTAACACAGATATCTGTCCAGAAAATCGGGCTCCGAACCTCTAGGAGTAGAGAAATTTCAAGTTCGTTGCGTGACCCATTTTCACGAGTTTTCTTTGAAAAAATAATAATATCTTTGCTCGCGTGAACATTCCCATTCTAGTTGCCGGAGAGAATTACCGTGGCGAGGGGGACCGTTCATTTCCAGGCACACTTTGCGCCGCTGCGGGCACATTATAGCGCAAAACAAAAGAAAATGCCAGCGAGTGCTGCTGGTTTCACGGAGTGAGTAGGGGTGCGTTCCTGCTCACAGTCCTGAGAAAATTGCTCGTAGCTCCCATTATACGTTTTGTTTCGCAGCTCACCTCCAGGATTATATTTTAACGTGAAATGATGTATTCTATTAGCAAAGTCCGATGGTCATGTGAATGCAAATAATTATTGAACCAAATGAATTCTCGCGTACATTTCTCCTCTAGAGAGTCCTTGAAAACTGTGTTTTTTTAAGCATTTCACGCTTTCCAGTTTAGTTCATTATTAATGAACAGCATCAGGAGCAATTCATGGTAATTCATTTACTTAGAAAAATATCTCTAAGAGAATTTCACTTAGCATGTCCGATAATCCTTTCTTTGATGAACTGCATTCCGCACTGAAACATACGTTCCGTGAGAGACATTCTGTTAAGTTTCGTGATTTCACCGCAACATTGATGAGATATGAAATTGGGTCGATGCTAGAGTGCACAGCATGCAAGCCATTTGCTTGGATTTCATTGGAACGGGTTGTGATGGATTAGTATACGAGTAATGTTGAAGTACATTCCTGTGCAATGTACTGCTTCCAATATGATTTTTTTCGAGCGTGAATGGTTCTATATTGAGTTCTTTCAAAGCAACATTAATCAGAAAAAATTTTAATCATTCAATTGAAAATGTAATTTAATTTAATAACGAAGGAAATAAGACAAAAATGTGAAATATGAAATAACCAGGTAGAAAATCATTTATGATGTAAAAAAAGGGATTTCAAGTCATTCAATGCAACTTGGATGCTCTGTAAAATTTTCAGCACATTTTCCACAAAGTAAAATGGGAACAGTATACACACTGTACAAGGTATGTTCATTTCAAGGGCTTAAATTTCTTGCATCAACCGGTATTTATTTATATCTTATGAAACACTCACACGCTTCTAAGAGAAGAAACACGTGAAAATCAGAAGAGAGAAAAATAAAATTTTCGGTTTGTATTCTTGATATACAGAACAGTTATGAAATGTCAATTGTATCGACGCCTTTTATGAAACAAAAACTATTGACCCAGAGTTGTGATAGATCCCGTAGCGTAAGGTTTTGACTTCAAAGACCTGCAATAAACTGTAGAACCCAATCTGATTAGTAAGTAAGTGGAAATAGACTCTTAACTTCTCAACTTCATTTGGTTTGGACAATTTGGTGGTAGTAAAAAATTGGTCGGCCTAATTAGTTCTAAACACGATCACACATAAAAATTTAAAAGGACAAAATAGGCAAATTAGTAAATTAATTTGAAATTATTCTCATTAAAACTAAATCCCAAAGAGATTATCTGACAGACTGATGTCTTGACAGATGGGTTTACATCCTGAAACACGGTTTATTAACTATTAGCAACTGAACACCTAGTCAAATGGATTTCAGTTTAATGCTTAGTTTAATGAATTAGTAGTTTGAAGCCCAGTCTCATGAATCAGCAGTCTACTGACTGACCTGCAGTCAAATGCTCAGTGTGATTGCTTGGCAATCTAATGACGAGTCCAACTAATCTTTCCTTGGAAGCGTAAGACCGAAATGTGTCTTAACAAATTAACATTATTATCGTATTTCACCTGGAAGATCATTGCCATTCGGACTGTCTAACAAAATGTATTTAATAAACTATTTAACCTTGCAGCTGAAATTAACAGTTCAATACAATATACGCTTCGTTAGTTATGCCTTTGACAACAGAGCACAAAATACTAATATGCTACATGTTCGTAAACTCCGCTTTTTTAGCCAATGAAGCACCTATTACATTATGATACACAACTCAAATATTCAGTGGTTGAAGCTTATTGCTTGCGTTCGTCCCTCAGTAACGTGATTGATGGCACTCGTCAATTTTCCATCATCTCTCATCATTCTCAAGTAAATTAGTGATTCAATTCTGTTTGAAGCAGCTCGGCTCTGAAGCCACTGAAAATTTAGAGTGATGTTGATTGATTGATAGGTTGCTCCAAGAGACTGACGGACTTCAATCAATGTATTTTAATGCTAAGCATGACGGGTTAAAATGAGGTAATATACGATCCAATAGTGATCATCTATCTCTTTATGCGCACAGTAAATGCTAACGAATTAAATAGCCTTAGCTATGATATTAATGACAAGATGAACTTCAAAAATCTACGACGCTGTGCCTTCATCATTTTCATAGCTTGCTCAAAACAAAACCCAGTAAAGTCGCTAATTAATCAAGCACTTTGAAACCGTGGACAAAAAATGAGTTGTGAATGCTGTAATCTGAGTCTAGATCAATCATCCATGCATGGCTGTGCGGTTTGCATCTACTAATCTACTAAGCATAAAAGCTGTGAAGGCCATGATTTTCTAAATGTTGTCCAAATGCATGAAATACTTGAACATGACTCACGAAAACTTAGCAGATTGGAAGTGAGAAAAACCCTCAAACTAATTCAATCGAAAGGTATGTGCATTGTAGTCCTAATACATTTCGTACTTTTCATAGCAGCTGCTGATAAGGCTACAAATAGAGGGAAAGTTTGCCTTCAAAAACTTTCTGAGCTGAATGAATGAAGTTTTTTCACAGACGTAAAAAATGTTTGAGGAATGACTTCTTGCACGAATAGCATTTAATTTTAATCATGGAACGTTGTGTAACCAGAACTGGTTTGAAATTATTTTAATTTTTTACACCACCTTTAGTTTTCAAGCATGTTGATTTCACATTGCATGATTTCTTATGTAATGGAGATTTCACATTCAGAACCTACGTGTCTTTTTTATAATTGTAATGAAATCAGCTTTCATAAAGCATGATCGTTCATTACTAAAGCATCTTGAGAAGTTTACCCATTACGAAATAACTGCGAAAGTGATATATACTAGTTCCTATTGGAATATCCTGTTTCTACTCACCTTATGTTTAGGCACGGAATTGCCCTCATGAGGATGTCTGAATTTGCTTCTATTTGATACCCCTTATTTCTCTCTTTATAATCCGAGCAATTTCTGCTCATGTCAAATTTCCTCTTTATGTCAAAGAAAAATTTGGAAAGATATCAGCAACGAGCACTCAGGAATGTTTTGAAATTGTGTCCACAGTATAGTAACATAGTAACATAGTAACATTCCACTTATCAACGATGTTAAACATGTATCATAAGGGTGTGCAAAACAAGAGACGATTCATCTAAAGGCAAAATACAATATATGTGAAGAAAAAACACTTGGAGACACTTTATTAGTGGAAATCTTAATGATCGACATGAAATACTTTCTTTTAAATACGAGTTGAAAATTTGGGGGCAGTATGAACTTTGTTTGAACTGTACAGTTCACAAACTCTGCAAGTGTTAGCCTGTACGAAGAATTCTCTTTTCCATGTACGTTATATTCATGATGCATGAAGGAACAGGTGCGCTTTTGAGGCATCGACCCTTTTAAAAAGTATGCTCACTAAATATAGATGTAATTAAATGCCATAATGCAAAGACAAAGCATTTTCAGTTGAGTAGAAGTTAATTTCAAACATTTCAGGTCAAAGTTAGGTTGATATATCAATGATATATTGCGGGAAATATTTCTTTACTCGTGTTTCAAATTGGAGTAAAGTATAGTTCAACTTGTTGAACGATAGTTCATGGCATCAAGGCATCAAATATGCAGCCGAAACTTCAAATCGAAATAAAACATCAATAATGGTTTCATGGTGGCGCAATCCAGCACTCAAACTAATGGAAATAATGAAATCCTTTCTTGACATGATCTTTTTTGAAATTTTACTAAATAGTCGATGCTTTTTTCAATAGCTTTCAATTAAAGAAAACTACTTGTTTGAATGAGAACTAAAAAATGCGAGTTTTATATTTAGTGAAAAACTTGAGATATTATGACTTGCACTCAGTCGTACACAATCAATCCGTAAAATGTTTTTCATCGCCCTCTATTAACAACGATTCGCGATGAGAAACATTTGATAACTATGATGTTTGAGTTAAAAAAAGGTGCCTCACACTCTCATTCAGTAAACAAGACACGACCCATCTTGAAATAAAATTTGCTGGCGGGTTCAGAATCACGTTACTGTATTCGACGAGTTCTGTAGTGAAGCCTTTCCAGCAAGCTTCTGACATGTCAGTGAAATTTACTGTTTCATGGCTATTGAATCTTTACAAGGCTTAGGTGAACTTTCCAGCAAGCTTCTGACATGTCAGTGAAATTTACTGCTTCATGGCTATTGAATCTTTACAAGGCTTGGAAGAACTTTAAATAATAACCCACCTTTATGTCAACTAGTGACCATTGGTGCATTTTTTTGAGTGTGGGTATGCTGGGCTCATAAAAAAGCTGAAAACAGTCATACCACACATAAATTTGCGCTCTCGTTCATTTTGAATCAACCAATACTTCATTCTTTGCTCGCGTTCATTTTGAGTTGACAAACACATCACTCTTTACTCACGCTCATTTTGAGTTGACAAATACATCTGTGTTTGCTCACGTTTATTTTGAGTTGACAAATCTCTCATGGCGTGCGTAACGTTTTTCGCAGATTTGAGTGAAGCTTCTCGCTGTTTTAGTTTGACGCTTATTCAACTGACTCAATCGAAACAAGTCAGATTGCATCTCGAGTTAATGTCCCTATAACTCACATTCATTAGGGGTGTGAGACAATTTATTGCTATCAAATGCAATATAAAGGACAATGTCGCATAAAACAGATACAGGCACACGTCGTTTTAGTTGTGGAAAGTTTGAGTTAATCTTCAAACAAACACGCAAAGCTAAAAGTAAAAATATCGGCACTGCTTGCGTTCGCTGTGCAAATGTTTTAGACAATCACTGAAGTCAAGAGCAAATCAATGATAAAATGCCTTCAACTCTTTTGAAATATTTTCTCTTGGTTTGTAACTCTTTGCGTTTTTCATTCACTATGAAGGGCTTTGAAACATCGATCATTGTAAGCCTTTGTATTACTATTGTGGCTGGGAAAGAGTAAGGTGTAAAAAACCATTCCACAACATCATTATTTTACAATGTAAAATTCCATTCATAAATGTTTTTGGAATTCAATGAAAAAGAATAGTTCGTTCGAATGAGACGGTAAATAATGTGAGTCTTTTATTTTTTCCCATTATAAAACAGAATTTTACCTCATGAGATGAGGTAGAGTGTTAATACTAGCACTGCAAGGTCTTTTTATTTACTTGTCAGAGAGCTGTAAACATTTTTTTAATATTTCCTTCAGCGTTTTTACATTTATTTATCCAAATGTACAAAACACATCTCACCATTTTTCAATAAGGTGTTCCACATGTAATGTTTTTATTTTCGAATTAGCAGTAACACAGCATCCATGAGAATCGTTTGCAAAAGTTCATATTTTTTTATTTTGGTCTACGATAATAGCCTTTCAATGACCGTGCAATCATATTTATGAAGACGGGGCTTTGAACTTTCTGCTATTTTTTGGTTGAAATTCTTAATTGGTGCGAGCGACAACTATGAAGCAGAATAATTTCAGGGTTTTTACCAGCGCATCCTGTAGTCTGTGATGGCCGCAGCTAAAAGCTTGTTGAGAATAAGTATAACGTCGTCACCACGCTAATTTTTCGCTTCATTTCATTTCGTCCAAATTCTGAGCACTTCAGAAGCACATGCGCATTACAGGTTCAGTTCAATTATATCTATCTTGAGTGTAAAAAATAAGCTGTAGTGAATTGAAGGCGGCTGCGCTGAATTTTGTATCGGGCATTTAATTAATTCACTTTTAGGCTCCTAACCCCTACAATTTTTAAACCTTTCGAATTTTGCCTTTTCGTTTAGTGGGTTGCATTTTCTTTTGTGCATGCTCTCGTCTCCTGAAGTGAAAATATCTTAGTGAGACATTCTCCAGTGATAGGCAATAACCGACTTGTTTTCTTTTAGTATTAGCATTCATTGTCTGCGCGATAGAATTCTCTCGAGAACTCATTCCAATTGGAATTAAGAAAGTATAAATACATTTAGATATTTTGTATTAAGCTCCTTAACTTATACTTTATTATAAGTGAAACCTCATTTAAGCCTAAACAGTTAAGCCTAAATTTATACTTGATTATGGGTTAAGCTTTATTTTTCATCTCTGCGGTGAGAAAATTAGGGTGCATTTGAAGTGCCTCTCTAATTCTTATTTTTTTCTGATTCAGAACTTTTGTACGTATAAGCACTTGAACTTATAGCATCACCTTTAGGGCTTTACGCGTCGGGCTCTTTTCTTATCGAGATCATATTTGGAACTCTTGAGCTAATGGTCTCTTAGTAGAAAATCAGTGTTTGCAATGAATGTGCTTGTTAGTTCGCCCCGATCTAACTCCCATGATGTTCTGTAAATAAAACAAGCTTGTGCCTTTGGAAAGTAGGCGAATTACTTTCAGAAATTCTGGTGTACCACCATCAACTGTATTTCCATAGAACTTTGCGATTCCGATCATTTTGCCCGATTAAATTACCGTTAGAATTTTTGCTGCATGCCTAAGCTTCTTTCAACTATTCAATCGTTTCAGCTATTGAGAATGAATGCTCAATAGGAACGTATTGCGCAAGATCGGATTAAGGACGAGTAGAGCAGTAGCGGATCATTGCTCCCAGAAAAACATCGTAAATTCAAATGGTCTTTGCTTGCTGTAATTCTCATTTGTCATAAAAACGGGTAGTGATATTAAGGATCCAGGGTCATTTGTAAACCATTTGGAAGCTTAAATGCCATAACTTGACACATGGTCACGAGTTCGATGACTGGACTTTAACTCTAGTTTTTAGGGAACGAGTTCGCAGGATAGTAGGCGATTTTAGAACAATTTGAGAATTATCAACGACAGACAATACTCCAACCAAATGATATGTAAATTGTCAACGACTAGTTCAGTTGCTAAGTCCTTAAATTATACATCTTTATTTTGAAGAAGATGAGCAGCGGTGAAATGAAATTATAGTAGAAATTGACTGCATCGCTTAAAACAAAAAAAAAACTATTAACAAATAGCGCATTGAGATGCAATTTTGTTATCTTGGTTAAGCTGAACCCTAATCGGAACGTTGGAAAAATTGTTCTCGCATTAAAGGTTGACTGAATGGACCGCGTTCAATGGGAAAAAACAATCAATTTAAATTTTGATCCTAACGTTTATTTACTCAAGTACCGCTGATACTGATAAAAAAAACGCCTACTGTTCAATTGTCTCATTACCGCAAGGTTGCGTGGAGATGACAGTCACTTTATTACCCACACAATAAATCTTAAGTAGATCTGACAAAGAAGTCTGCACTTCAGTCGCCAATGTATCAATCACACTGTTGTATTACCAGCTAAATTTCCTTAAGTTATTCATGAATTTTAGGAAAACATTTAGCTTCACTCCAAATACTGTTTCTTAATGGTTAAAATGACACTGGAGGATTTTCAGCCATTGATATATCCTGCTGGAGCAGTTTCTAATGCTCATACTTAATCAACGAATCTCATTTTTGAACTGTGGGAAGAGTTGCAGTTTCCACTGTAGGTTTTGTGGCAGAGTTTTGAACCGAAAATTGAGTGCTGACTAATGAACTTGGGGGTAAAGTGATAAATTACAACTTCTTAAAAACAGCGCATCCAGCCTCGTGATCAGGTAAACTTGAATGCAGTCCGTATGAAGAATAGTCTAGGGCTTTATAGGCGAAAAGTTATGTCTAGCTATGAGATACATCTTGTAAATATACGTCGTAGAACGTTCCGAACACTTACTGAGTTTAGAAGGAACTGACGAATACTTGTGTGAGAGTTCCTCAGTTCATTCACTCTCGACGTCTATTCAACGTCCAATTCTATTGTAATATCTTTTTCCCCGATCCTCAGAGAATATGCTCGGGTTGGCCGTTGTCCTAAGGGTGGCTTTGACGAAGAAGTAATCTAAAGATTTAAGATTTAAGCTAGGATTTAATTTTCACACTTCTAGAGGTCATCGCTCTTTCAAATAACGACCACTGGTATAATTTTTAATGAGGTACCGGTGGACAAACAGCGCATCTCAGATAGCGAAGAGTCTTTAACAAATTGATTAGCAGAAGACAACGACAGTCTAGCAACGAACATATGCGAAGGTCATTGTGTTCAAAACGTTTTGGAACCAAGATCAATCTCACCCATCGACCAGCTTACGCCATTCAACTACTTACAATAATAATTGTATTGTTAGCAAAGACTTCGGTACAATGCCGTATTATCTACAACGTTACTGAGGTCATTTCACACTGGAAATTCTTATACGCCTCTCTCAAAAATTAAATGGAAAGTTTTTTGTATGATTTCTCCATCATTTCATTCCTCGAAAGACATCTAGTTTCCATGAAATATACAGACGTGGGTATGAGTTTCAGATATCCCAACTGATTTAATTTTTAACAGTTCAGTAATTGTCACAAAATACATAAAACAACGAAAATCACTGGCGACTACACAACTTAACGCCGGTGCGTAAACTTTGAAAAATATCATGGGGAAAGATTCATGCAGTTTTTGAGGTATCCGATTAGGCATTGTGTCGCCTACAAATTGAGTGACACAGTACTTAAGAACTTGAGTTGCCAGATCTTGAGTAAAGAGAGTGGCAGGGTATGAGAGTGTGCTTTGTAGGAACTTGAGGTCAATGAATTCGGAGATTGCAGTTAGCATCGGGTCAAAATTTATTAAACAAAATTTATAAGGGCTTTTGAAACATTCTTGCCCTTGGAAAAATATATAACAGTTTATAACATGTTTTTGCAGCAATGTTATTCAATTCTATTTGGGTGAAAGTGTGAATTTAGCCTGCTCTGGTCATTGAATGCGGTCTGATTGATGCGACGGGTTTCGTACGAATGCCACAGGGCACGTCAAACATCATCATACAGGCTAGTTATCGAGGTCCAGAATAATTTCGTCAGATTGACATGTTTGCTGTCGCCATGGTAGTTTGGTGGGCACAACTCGTGTGTCACACGTGTTGAGGAATCTAATTTTTCACGAATTTATTAAACATCGCAATGGAGAGGATGAATTGAAATTCAAATCAATCATACTTCATACTAGTTGGCAGCTGTGACAAAGTGTCAAAGAGTGAATATAAAGGAAAGGTGGCGAGTGATGTATTCAATGGGACATGACCGTCATGACATGCAATTTCGCTGTCTATCTCATAACCGGAGCACATTCGATTTTTACCACCGAGTGTGAAGGTTATAGGTCGGTTGCTAAAATTATTGATGCTCTGGCAAAATAGGTAGACTTGGATACAAATTCTAAGGCAGGACTGTTGGAAAAAATATCAAAAGTTTTAATGTTGGAAGTAAAAGGACGAGGGACGGAATAGAAATGCAAATGTTATAAGATGAGAATGGATCATTTATGTATTATGACAGAATTGTCATGAAGAATTGAGCCTGCAAAGCATCTTGTAAGTACAGAATATTCATAGGAAAGTACTGATTCCGAGTACATTCAACTTAGATTGAGTTTCTTACTTTGTTCTCTCTAGAGTGCTTTGGGAGTGAAAGAAGGATTCAAATGTTGGCACCAGTTTACGACACAAAATAAATGGGCAGAAAGCTGGATGGAGGTCGGACGTCGAGGTGAAAATTTTTTGCCTCAATTTCATAGAGTTTCATTTAGGACAACCTTATTTTAATGAAAGACTTTTTAAGATAAATTCAACTTTAAGAAAATAATAAGGGATGAAGAAAGTTTTTTATACCATCAAATCTATTTCAAGGGCTAGATAAAAACTGGATACATTTGCTGTAAATGTAATATTTTCCTGCCGCTGTAAATTCAGTAACTTGAGACTCTAAAACCCAATTTGGAGAGCATTGCATGAACACAAGCGGAGAAATGATTCAAAGACTTTCATATAAATATCCAAAATTTCAACCTCAAAGCAAAATATTCGACCCTTCGGAGAAACTGACGTGTCATTACCAAATTGAATGAACCATGCATGGCGTGGGACGCAAACGCGCACTGAATTTGTGGAAATCTGTCAAGCGTCAGTACAGAATATTTGTCAATCAAGTAATGCTCACGACGCGTTGTTCATGTGGTGGCAGAAACGCGGATCAGTGATCGATGTTGAGCTCCTGAGCTCAAAGTTGGTGTGTGAAATGCGAGGCTTATCGACCCTCAAGGCTGCTCTTTGAAGACCTCTAGGAACGAGTCCCACTCCTCTGGAAGAAAGACGGGACAATGCTAAGCTTGCATACCTGGATAAATGTCCTTGCTAATGAAATGACGTCTCGCACACTCGAGAGGGGTGAAGGATAAAATCAAACCAAGAAAAGTATGACAGAGTGATTGATTCAGGTGCGTTTTGTGTGATAATGGATAAAGTTGTTCAAACAGAGATGGAAAGGGAGAAATACTTCGCCCGCTCTGCATAGAAAGTGCATGCGACACTTAATTCAAAGTTCGATCGAGAATGACTGAAACTTGTAAAGTTTTGTTCATTCGCTAAAGGCACTCTCTGAACCAAAATCGTGCCTATATTTAGGGATACTCATTAATTCTGTTCAAGTCAGATGAACCACTGCATTTTACAATTAAGATTTCGTTCCTTAACTTTAGCTGCTCAAAAATTTAAGCCATTAAAATGAATTAAACTAGCTGGCTAAAGCGAGTAGTACTTCCATGATAATAAGTTTTATTTGAAGAGTAAATCAACCTCAAAACAACCGTAAATTTCTGAGTGAAACGAATTTGAAGCATGCGAATGGACTTGAATTTGATCAAATATGAAATTAGATATAGCCCTGTTTTACCACTGATTTACCACACCATTTATAATATCGTGAGGAGTACTACGAATGGGCAGTGGCCAAATTATAGAACGTGAAAACACGTACGTTGTTTATAATAGCTACAATAGATGTTTTAACAGGAAAAGTAATCCAATTATACAGTTCAGTTTCACTCTTTGCATACAAAAAATGTCTTGCTGACGACTGTCACAATGACCTTCTCAATGTGTAATGCAGTTTCAGAAGCAGTGGTCTGAGAGCGCATATATCGCTAAGTTTGATGCGGACGGTTGTTTAAAACTTTGCATGATTGTTCGTGTTCTCACTTGAAATACGCGGGTCAATAAACGACTTAGTGAGCAATACTCGCTTGGAACGAGTTTTCTTGACAGTTGCCCATTCTCCTTGCACACTTGGGGAAATGCGTTGTTGTATTGAGAAAGAATATCACACTGGCATAATTGTTGCACACCAAACTTTATCACTTAAATTCTAACTGTTCAACGAAATTATTAAAACCGTTGGCATGTGCAACCTAAACAGCAAGGCCTCTCGTTAGCACGTTGATTCTGGGTCATTTATGGTAATTTTTGACTATATTATAGCACAATAGATTATTGGAGCAAGTACGTTCTAGAATAGCCTTGGGGCCTTTTAAACTTGTAACTGATTATCGAGCTGCATTCAAGTCCCATAACACCAATCTAGCATTTGACTGCAAATTTATGGGCCATAACCCATTGAAAAGACCCATGAATTTTAGTAAATCTCATTCCTTGTACAGTTTTTTCTTACGAACCGAATATTCTACATTCACTGCCAATGAATTTTCAAAAGTATAACGCAGTCTTCAGTTGTATGTGAGAGGCCCAAGCCCGAATAAGAAAAATTTTCTTGAACGTTCACGTTCCATTACAGTATTTTAATCATTCTCATTTCAATATTACTCCCTTGTTCGAACGAGCATTGAGAACTATTGCAATAATTATGATCAGCGACTTCGTTTACACTGTGACGAATATTGATCATATTGTTTCATTTTATAAGGAAGATTAAATTGATTCGTCATTTTTATTAATTCACCGCAATAATTTGAGGGTTAGTAAAGATGAACCTGCCTTATTATTGAATGATGAGCTGGGGGAAATTTTTTTGCTCGCAGAACTCTTCTCTAAATTCATTAGTTAATGAAACCGATTAATTCAATACCAAACTTGACCGACTACGTGTGTTGTTTGGTTAAAAACAAAGGCGTTATTCATGGTCCAGAATAACGACACTAGATCTAGAGAAGAGTTTAGCGTTTGAAAATTGGCTTGTCAGTTCGTTGGCATTGGTCAATTTTAAAAAATACCCATCTTAATTCACACAAATGCTTGGAGGGTCTTTGCGACGGTCTTTGTAATTCCATCTAATTTCGATTGATTGGAGTGAAATTTTTTCTTCTGGAATTGTGGTTGGGCTGACGACCGTTTTTTTGAGCTCATGTGCAAATATTTTGATAGATAGCTATCGGGTAAACAAGTAAATTCAATTGCAAGGTGGAGTGTAGGCTATCAAGTAATGGTGAAATTTCCAAGGCAGAGCAGACATATTCTTGAAGAAGTATTTTTGCACAATATCCTGCTTACCCTCACAAAACAACTTCTTCGCAAAATTTTTGCAATATTATCACAGAAAGGAACGGACACTGCAGAAAATCGCCGATTACAGTGGGTACCAAGAAAATTTCTTTTTTTAAAAATCAGAACTCTACAAAACTCACAACATTGGAAGTTGAAATTTCATAAGTGATTCAAAACAGGGAAAAGATTTTTGTATTGCACTCTGAATATTTGCCATCCAATATGATTCAGTCTTAGGTAATAGTTATTGTTAATTCTTGTTTCTGTCCTTCTGGTGTGCGAAATATACTCATACATCACCTTCGAAATAATATACAATTTTAAATCGTGCTCTTTTCATTGAAACCTATTTCAGCCTTCTAGCACTATTTCACAAACTGTAGCATTTTTAAATCGGCAACTTTTTTATCGAACACCCTTGCACTTCCATATCCTACAAACTAGCCATTAGCAATAAGCAAGAGCGAGTACAAAATATGGATGCACCATTACCGCGTTGTAATTCATGATCTTTCTGTTGCAAACAGTCCGGCGCGATTATAGCAGAAGTTGCGCAAACGTCCATTAGGATATTGGTGTTTCCGTTACCATGCGTTACCAAAGCTGCCGCCATTAATACCGAGGAAGGAGGAGATAATTGATGAAGTTGCTTTTCTTGCCTGCGGTGCTTGACCTTCGCTAATATTGATTGAAGGGGAAATTCAGTCAGTGATCGTTGGTGTAACTACAGGGTTAATCGTCGAACTATCGGACTAATATTGAGAAAGCCTCAGCATGAGTGTAAGCCTGGTGCTAACTCATGCTGCTCATTTTAAGCGAGAGAGCCAAAAATTAACATTTGCAAGCAATTTTGCGACGGGAAAAACGTCCACCAATTTGCTATGATAAATGCTATTTTGACCTTAGGGACTTGCAATTTTACAGCTCCATCTGCGAGTTATTTTCTGACATGATAAATTCCATCAACGTGCAAGGATAAATGATAATTCTCATTGGTAATTGAGAGCGCGGTAACACCATTTGCATTAGAGATGCGGAACGCATCCACTAAATTTCAACGATTATTTTCTTCTATTCTTGCACAATGGATTCCATCAACTTGCAACGATAAAATATAAATTGCACAGGTAATTTGAGGCGTTACAACACAATTTGCACATGAGATGCGTCACACATGCACTAAATTTAAACGATTATGTTCTTCTGTCCCGCAGTGCCTGCTCACAACGTGTATGGAATCGAGGGCGGGGAGGCCAGAATACCCTGCGACATCACGCCGCCGAGCCCGCACGACACACCGAACCTCATACTCGTGTCACGGGGAGTGACTCCTCTCTATAGGTACGTAATATAAACCAATCAAACGTTGTTGTGATTAATGAAAAATAACACCTTGAATTTTCGCCCTGTAATGGTTGCCCGCAGGCGTGTTCCGTAGAAACTTAGGTTACTGATGCCAAAATGATCTGTGAGGTTGGCGTGTTCACATTTGTACATATATATCTTTTATCGCATGCCATTAAGAAACTTATTTTGCACTGCAATTGCTTCATTAAAATAAATTAATTTGTTTCTTTTCTATATTTTCCTCCCTACATCTTCCCTAGGGCTGCCGTTTTATGCTATCATCAAAATAAAAGCAGTGCTTTTAACTGCGTTTCCACGAACTATTTTTGAACTGTAAAAGGTGAAACGGAGAAAAGCAGCAGCTAATTTTGTAGTACTCTACACTTGAATATTTTGATCTGATGTTGAAAATACATTTGTAGGTGTTGAAATTTCGATAGTCGATTCACTGTTTTTTTAGCTCCCTATTTCCCGTAAAAAGACACATGTGGGGAATTATTAAAAAATCTTTATTCACGCGTGACTAATTGAATACTATTCTTTCAATTTGCACGCGAAAGGACCCTCAAGTACATAACTCGGAGCAAGTTTTACAGCGTTGAAAACGTTCATAGACGGTAAAAAGACAACAAAATTCCTACAAACGCAACAACGTGCGCAACGAAATATCTGAAGTTAACAGGCCCTGGCCAGAGATCACTATGGTTTTCAATGCATTGCAGGTAATACAGATTGTGCAAGTAATTAAATACTTCTCCTGTTTTTAATCATACCAAACTTGAAATTGAATTTTCGCAAATGATTTTAAGCATAATCAGAAAGTGAAAATTTTATTACGTTTTTTATTTCAAAAAGTCATTAGTGGGTTTTATATCATAGTGTACATTAGAAGATGAGAAGCGACCCGTTCTCTATCATGTTGCTCCGAAGCTCTTTGCGTTGCAACACAGTTATCAGAACAACATCCACATATTTGTTTTTAATTTGTGCAAGATGTTACTCGTGCTTTCCCCACACACGATGAAAAAGTGTTTTGAAATTAAAACAAAACAACTAAATCAATTCCCGTACAGGAAGTTAACCTCCAGTTGCAACTTTATCGGCAAGACTCTGGTTCGCTCGTCTGCGCTTAGCTAAAAATAAGATGCTACAGAAGTTAGTCAAACTTCATCGTACAGCTCCAACTCCGAGCTTATTAAACAATTACAAATTTAAAAATTTCCCATGAAATCGTCATGAAAAAGAACTATGGTACACTTATTCCAACGATGGCAACATCATCCAAGTATGCGATGAATTCAGAATAAAATTAATCTCACATTTCAGCTGTAAAACCAATCCGTTGGACTTTTTTGATTGTGTGATAAGTTACGTTCGAATGATTTTAAAATTTGACTGCGTCCTAACTTGTGCCGATTTCATGGAAAAGTAATTTGAATGCAGAGGAAAATTTTAGAATTTAACGCTGGATATTGATCGGATAAAACATCTTCAGAATTCTTACTTGACTTAAGAGATTAGTCAAATAAGCTTTCTTTCGTGTACATTCAAAATATGGAACACGGTCATTGATATTTTGTGTTTGAGTAAATAATTTCGATTTCAGTTTCAGCCAGAATGACAAAAATCCTCAAATATTTGCTGCGTTGAAATATCTTTGGAGCTTTTCTGAGCTCATTACTGTGAGAAAATGGGGAGATGATTTCTCTTTTTATTCACGTTGGTCGAAAAATTCATGCATCTTTTCGGCTGTCTCCTTACCAGTCAGAAAGGTTTCCTTAACAACGTACCATGCAAATCATTAGATTATTTTTCCGAAGCAGCTGAGTCAGCGTTGTTCCGCAATTTTTCGAGGGTAACGTACACTGTAGGAATCCTTTCGTGTTTCTTTTATCATTACTTTACTTTTTATATTCATCAAGGTGGACTTCATATGATTTACTTACATCCAGATATTTGATTTATATATGTAAATCATATATGAAAATATGATTTACATTCAAGCATTTGATTAGTTATGATGAGAGGGATTCAAATTAATGATTTGTCTTAATTAATCTTCCAAAGAATATATACCGAATTATGAGGAGAAGGCCGGACAAGGTGACCAAAATAACCCCTATTATTAAACCTTCCATTCACGGAAAGTTAATGTGGGCGATGAAGAGAAATTGTTAAGTGCAACTTGGACAGTTTCGACTTCGGGTTTTTCCGGGAGTCAAATTAAAGTCAGCCAAACTTTGTGAGATTGAAAACAAACTCACCATGAAGATAATACTAATGTCAAGCACGCCAAGTCTCCATAGGAAAACTAATTCTGAAGGGAATACGCTCAAGCTTACCACATACTGTTGAGAATTACCCCTCAGCACAAGGCTTTGCGTTTCATTACATGCTGTCATAAACACTTGCGAACCATTTTACATACTGTCATATATACTTGCTAACCATTTTGAGACTTATTCTCAAAAACCTTCGAATGCCGTTTTAGTGACACGCACCTTGTATGTGTTAAAGTTATCTCAGAGTTTATTTACTTGGATATAGCATACCACGCTCTAGCGGATGGGTGTTCATGTGTCGATATCCGTGAGTAAAAATATGAGCAGGTCATGCATACAATTTGCATTTCGTTACGGACATTGCCAGCAAATTCTCTGGGGCTGATTTCATTTAAGCATGATTTGCTCCTTTTCATCAGCAAGCATCGAAGTATAGAAAATTAATTTTTTTATCAAATATTTCGTTAACTCCATAAATGCGATAGTGCGTCATTTCACTCCCTGATACATGAATGTTTAGAATGATATTTCAAAATATCATTGTTTTTTAAGCTACACCAAATTGAATTGTCCATTGAAGGTCCATTGCATGCCATTAATAATTTACCTCATCAACAGTAGACATTCATTTTGCAGGAAAGAATGAAAAAAGGTAGATATTTCTCTGAAGTTTAATCATTTAATTATAACTTGTTATTTGAGTTTACGTCAAATTTGAGTTCACATTTCCATTTCAATGAATTCAGCATTTTCATGATTGACTCCCGTCGTGATTCTGGAGATTGATTTGAAATCACATCGTTTTTCTAAAAAATTTTAATGCCAAAAACTTTTGAACTCCAGTATTTGAATGCACGCTTATCACAGGGTAAATATAACTGTACAGGAACAGATTGCATGACACAGATACTGACTGAGGAACATATTTTCGATTATCTCAGAATTTTCGTTAAGGCCAAAGTGTGAGTTCGATGTTAATGATGACGATAAAACTTCAAGTCGAGTTGCAGAAATTAAATAATTCTGTGTAATATTTTTAAGCAAAATGTCTTACTCCTATATGAGAAAGTGGAAAATTGGGTGTAAAATAGAATTTAGCTGCTTTAGGAGGTGAAAGAAGTCAGGTACATCCAGTGAAAAAATGAATTTCGTACATTCGCTCGTTCGCCCGCTACGTGCGTTTGGAGAATGAGGGGGAGGGGAGGGGGAAGTAGTATTTTATCATGTTACACCTCCCCCTTGGCCATTTCTTCACGGTGCGACGTTGCTATGTCATCTTCTGTGTCTATTTATTACTTTATAAAGATTTCAAGGGTCCTAGCTGACCCCACAAATAATAACGAAGAAAAATTGAGCTTGTTTATGCTTCCCTATTTGGCTTTTTTTAGAGGATCGGAATGTGGGGTTTCAAAATCCTTCTTGTCCGACAGTTTTTGAGCTACAGTAATGATTTTGATATCATTGGATGCGGAAAGACGAGGGCTTTTATAGAAGCTAAAAAACCTTTCACAATACTTTCTGTTCATAAGTTATGACGTCATAAATCCGCATTTTTTGGAAAACAGAAATAGCTTTCAAATTTTTTTTTTCTATTTAAAACTGGAAATTTGGGGAATACATTTTAGTTTCTATAAAAGCCCTTGTCTTTCCACATCCAATGATACTAAAATCATCACTGTTGCTCAAAAACTGTCGGACAAGAAGGATTTTGAAAACACCCCCCTAAAATATCGTCTTCTTTGATTTCCCATTTTCTTTTCAATAAAATTGCTTTTTTTCATAGAAGACAAACGATTCCTCATTGCAATTCCTATCAATACATCAAATTTTATTGCTCAATGTTCAATAATAAAGAAAAATGTCCGTATGGGTGACGCTATCCTTAAAACATGCTCTGGATGTAAAAGCTAACTTATTCTTGGGTCTTATTCTAATCTCGATGAAGTTGCATTTTCTCTCCGTGAAGCTTAATTTACGTTGATATTTCCTAAATTTTGTGTAGGTACATAATAAATATTGTTTGAAATTGAGACAGCTTTTCCTTTGTAAAGACCACTTCAAATTAAATCTTTTAAATTTCCTTCGTGTGTACCTAATTTGCACTGATGTGCTCACAAAACCCATATTCGTATGAGCAATATCGTTGTGCGATTATCGTGACTTAAAACACAAACTGGGCGTCTTCTGAACGATAAATTTGAGATTGAGTGATGTATCAGGCAATAAAAATGAATATACAGCTCCCAAAATTCACAGTATTATCCAATTAAGGTTTAATCTTTCGAAAAAATACTTCCATCAATCAATTGAAAAACGTTTTCTTTTGAAAACTAACACTTTTAAGTTGAATATGTACTGAAACCTTTGTATTAATTCAATAAAAAAGAATTTCGCAATGTTAATATGTAGAAAATTGAATCTCGAACTCACAGTGTGAATGATGGATGAAGAACCATGAATTGTAAAAACAACACAAATCCACCAACCGGATAGACAAAATTTAATGGCGATGGGTAGTTGATTGGCGTATAACGGGCGTTCAGATATTCATTGCAGCTCGTTGTGATGTGAGCATCGACATGGTTAAATTCGACTAAATTCATCACCTGAAGGCCATGGATTGCACCTGTAGTTGCACTTGTGGTTAATTGCAGCGACGCACGAACGTGACCTTCACAGAAGTCTTTTTTCTGTTCGCCTAATTCAGGATTAAGCTGATACGGAATGAGTTTTCATACTCTGCAAAGTTTACTTGAATTTTTCGAACATTTTAATAATTATAAATTTGAAAAGAAGAGATTCTCATCATTCATGCACTCACTCTGTATTTTAATAATACGTGAGCTATATATATCATCATACAATAATACATTAATACAAGAATTAATACATGAGCCATATATATCATAAATTTACATAACGGCCAGGGCGACAATTTACCTCGTATCTTGTACTAATATACAGAATCAATCGTATTGCTTGGAAACTGGAAAGCTTCTCACTCGTGGTTTTTGGTCAACAAGAAATCGAAAGTAAATCTATCGATGACCGATGGATTATTGTTCAAAAGAATTACACCTTATTTCCATATTGTGTCAACCTCCAATGTTTGCATAGGCGCCTTTGTTACTGATACAACAATACTATTATCACTCACACCAACCTTTCTATTTGAAGGCGTGAAACATGCAATTTGTATGCAGCAATAACAGTATATAGCTGAGGAAATTCCGTTACAGTTTCATAGCATGACATACCTATCATCTCTCTAAATATAGATCTGCACTGTATATTGGTAAGGCTGAAGATGACTTATAGTGCAATTATGTGAACCTCTGGCTTGCTGCATGAGGTACATGTAAAGACTAAATTAGAGAACTAAGTACCTATGACCTGCAGTGAGAGGCGTGACACACACTCGCTTGTGAAGCCTGCCATCATGCAGATAATAACTCAGGGGTCAAGTTCTGATGGGCTTTTGTCATTGAATGACTGCTGCACCTAAACTAATTGCATTGAGGCCGAAATCGTTAGAGCAGAAAGTGAAGTATGGGAACACTTGAAGTGGTCTTGTGCGATTGCTCGGGTTATTGATTACCTATAGTTTTCCTATTAGAATATTTAATAAACTGTGAATGAGCATACGGGGAGTGCATATGAATACATAGGTTCAGCGTAAGCCGATTTGCTGTAGATGATTTTTAAATCTGTGTGAAATGAAATTTAAATGATATTCATATTGAATTTACATGGTTCACAGCGTATGATAATTTTTAGCAAATATAATTTAGTAAAAAATTGGTTGATTCCATTTATAAAATTGATTTTGCACTCTGTAACATAGTACAATTCTCCAATCAATATCAATTACTTTTTTAAATTAAATGTGTACGAATGTTAAGGTTTCATGTTTCGAGCCTTTCCACTTATCCCTTGATTCCGGAACAAAATCTATCGCTGACATTTGTGAGTAAGGATTTTTGACCATGATGGTACAGTAAATTGGTTTTCGTAATAATAGAAAAACTTTTTATTTTCCAAAAGTATAGTGCAGCTGTTTGAAAACTTTATCGAAGTCCGATTTGTAATTTCATTTGGATTTCTCGCTTTTTTTGAAGATTTGAGCTTTCTTTTCAATGTGAAAGTCATTTTCTTTCGTACATGACTTACCTCGTGTTTTCGACCCCTAAAAATTGAATGTTTGGATCTCGACAGTGTTGACGCCAGAGGAGGTTCATCATCATCATCCACACACTGGATCAACAGAGACGTTCTGGGTGACAGAGCACAGTTTCTCTTGCCAACCAATTTTCCCGGCCTAAGTCACGCGTCTAAACCAGGGAAGTTTTCTGTGAAATACAGCTCTAAAATACTTCCCTTCCCCCTAAATAACCCTGTGTACAGTACTGTCGTTCCAGACTTGCAAACACATTTTCCAAGATCCAAGTACTCGTACGTAAGTTCTTCTATAAAGGACAGTAACGTAGCCGAAGGGGAACTTGTAGACATTCATTTACGCAGGCGAAAGTCTTCCAAAGTAGCTAGACATGCTGACCACAAAGAAATTCTCAAATCATCGTCAGAAATGGAAACTAAAACCAAGCAAGAAGAAAATGACCGATGGTCTAAAATATTTCAGAATGACCGATTACGATCATTTATAGGTTCAATTTCCGTTGAGAAAGCAGTATTCAGCAATTATAAACTACACAAAAATAAAAAAGTCAACTACAATTCTCAACTAAGCTTGGATAATGCTGCTATTTCTTACGTTACTACTCAGCCGAACCTAAACAGCTCAGTATTCGAAAATCAACGCACCATCGACAATTCTTCTTTCTCTAAGCAGAGGAAGGAGAGAAAACATTCAGCTGCCGAAACACTGACGAAACAAAGCCAGTTCCAGTCCTTGGATGAATTCCTTGTTACCACACCCAGTGATCCTCAAACAACTGAAACAATACCAGCAAACCTTTCACTAATGGGCACCAACCATTTCAAAGAAAATTCTCCTACAATGATGTGGTCAAAACCTCCCTATCAAGAATCCTATCACTTCCCTTTGAATCACGGTAACACGACCACAGAAAGCCTGAAACTCGGTTCAAGAGATATCCAACAGAACAGTCCAGCCAATATGCACAGAAGCCATTCTCACGTGAAACTCAATTACTGGAGAGATATTCACGATGACACTGGCTTTAAATCTCGGCTGATCGACAGAACAATTCGCAGTAACGCCGGAAGAGCTGGGCAGGATTTATCGGACCAGCCAGCGGATACTGCGTATGGAATTCTCGTCATCCGGCATCTGCTTCGGACAGACGGAGGCAAATTTCACTGTCGAGTGGACTTCAGACAGGCACCTACCATGCTTTCCCAAGCCAAGCTGACAGTCATAGGTGAGTCACGGAACTATTCAGTGATTTTTAAGAAGAATAAAGATGTAAAGACAGTGGTAAACCGCAGCAAACGTTTCGTCAATCTAAGGGTGTCCTTATTCTAGCATATCCGTCGTGAAAAACATGTATTCTTTGCAATTTTAATGATCTAATACGTTTGTGGACGAAAGCTTCTGTCACTATTCATGTTCTATCTAAACTTAACATCGGAAGTTATTTCGTGGTTGAACGTTGCAGTTCCTCCTTCAAACGTGGACATACGAGGAGAAAAAGGACTGAGGGTGACTGGTCTGGTTGGTCCATACGCTGTTGGTGATGCTATGAACCTGTGGTGCACGGCTACGGGAGGTGAGTTAGACATTTACTGTTTACATCTCGTCATTAGTTGAGACATTTTAAATCGCGTTTTTATTACATAAGCAATGGTTGTCCAACTTTCTATCTGGAAGAGATGCAGTGAAATGCAAGCTCACCGAGTTGGAGGATTTCCTATGCCCCCCTTAACAGTTTCTCCGTTTTCTACGACACCAGAAAAGCTGGTCTGCGTATACGACAACTGATTCGTTTATGTGAAAGTATTAATTTGACTTCATATACGTACACTTAGAAAATTACGAAGTACACATGGTGAACGCTTCTGTTTTATTACGTCTCGTCTCTGATATTTAAGCAATGAACGATTTGTTAACAAAACAATTAGCATTTAAAGCTTCAGTTGGATCAGATTATCTCCAGAGTTGAAGTTTCTCTTTTAAAATAAATGAAATAGGATTTTTTTCGAAACAATTTTACGTTCAAAAATTATTCTCCTGGCGAACATATATTCTAACTCGATTTCATCTTTTGGTTTTAAACAATATCTTATGGATATTTATTTCTCAGGTTCAAACATGAATATGTTAAATTTCGTTACGAAAAAATTTGATGGTTTTTGAGATGATCGTGCGATTACAAATTAAACACTGAGTAATAAACGTGCAGTGAAACTAACTAGTCCTGAAAAATTACTGAATTGTCCTTAGTCTTCGAACGATTATATCTTCCCGATTTACATATGGATAGTGAACGCTAGTGCACAATAGTTTTTTATAAAGTTAAAAACTGAGAACTGAATTATTCATAGTTTAACTGAATCACGCCCTCACTAATGCTACTAGGGTTTTTTCAACGTATTATTCATAAAAAATCAATCGTCGCTGAATAAAATATCGAAACCAGCGACGAGAGAAGAGTACATTTTTTCATTCACTTAATACTTTCACCCTAACTAGGCATTTGTTCGCGTGTAAGCGATATGAAAAATTTCGAACCCGTATTTTATTTTACTTAAACATTCAGATAAATTGCCTGAATCGCTCCACTTCAGATAATCCAACACATTGGAGAAAAAACGCGGCTGCTGCGAGCCAGATGAGAGCATTTCTCAACTTAAAGCATAGGGACTGGAAAAATGATCACTCAGAACTCTCAGAAAACCTCATGCTTAAGCCAAAGTATAGAAAAGCTGTGGCGTGAAGTGCTTTAACTTCGCTTACGGACGTTTGACGTCAAATCCGTGACTGCTGAAATGAAATTGAATATGAATGCATCATGTAGAGTAGTTACTGAGCACGACATCGCTCGATCAATGATGGTTTTAGCTTGAAATCTATGATATCAACTTTAGTCAAGACAGAGCGAAGCAATGCTTCACATTTTCTCCTCTTAAATAAAAATGTTAAATTACAAACCAAATATAGGAATCTCATAGGAGGTATTGATTATAACCTGTTCGTTAATCATTTGGTAAAGACGAGGCAGAGTAGCACTTCCGACCAACTACAATGATTTTCCTAAACTCTCCGAGCAAACTGTCTAAGATATTTACAATCACATGTTAACTAAAACCCACTTTTGGTCCATACAAAGTGATGTATTGCCTATGACCAATATTATCTACAACTTTCCGTAGCAAAAAAGTGAGTTCTTACGTATTATCAGTCATCTATCAAGTGTTTTATTAACTTGTCACCATTTTTTGACATAATGACTTTGGGTAGGCAACCCTTCACCAAATGTGTCTTGGTGGCTTGATGGCGAGCTGCTGGACAACGCTAGTGAAGACAGGAGGGAAGACTCCACCACAAATAACCTGACGCTGAGTGGCCTCACTCGCCACCACCTCGGCAGCAAGCTTACTTGCAAGGCGTCCAACACTAACCTCACCGCGCCGATATCTACTACTGTCACCATCGATATGAAGTGTGAGTTTTTGTGCCCACATGCGTGTTCTATTGATCAGTTATTTATATTTTGTGTTATTGTTTGTTCAGGTTTCACAGAACTGTGAAACTCTAGGGGTAAGGGGGACAGAAGTAGTTTTACTTGCATTCGTGTCTCATAAACTTCAAGCCCAGGTTTTCACAAATAAGAAAGACTGTTAGTGATTTTTCTCATTTTTCTTGTTTAGGCTCATTTCAAACAAGATAATTTACTGTTCCAAAGTTGTCGTGTTAACTAAATTTTCATCAAATCATAATGTTTCATAGAACATTTTCTGCTGGCAAAAAGCAATGCTAAAAAATGTCTGTTGATATAATTACACTCTTCATTAAAGTTTAAATAAAGTATGTAAAATTATGTTCATCCGTTCAAAGTCCCACCATCTACTGTCAATATTCAAATCAGAAGAATTGAAATATTTATTTTCTAATTCTCACCAAATACATTTAGCGTTCATATAAAATAAATGAAACTGATAAACATACATCCCAAATCCCTCCTCCTGTTATAAATATTTGAAAAGGGCGATTGAACTCCGAACGTCCTACGTCCTACCAAGCACCATCAAAGTTCATTTAAGTGGAATTAGACTACACATGTTATAAGTTTCATCATCTACTGTAAAAGTTCATACAAGGTGAAAAAAATACGCACATTCAAGGTTGACCACATATCATCAAATATTATACAAGGTGAATTAAGTGACACCTATTCCAATTCACACAACCTACCCCAAATTTTAGCGAAGGCAAGTGAAAACATAGACGTTTCAAGTCTCCCTCACAATGTCCTCGATTTGATGTACTACTCAGTGCCTCCGGTGAACGTGCGCATCACGGGCAGCAAGGACGGAGTGCGAGAGGGTCGCCTGCACAAGTTGTCCTGCTCTAGCGAGGGCTCCCACCCTCCTGCCGTACTCACGTGGTGGGCACGCACGCAGCAGCTCACTCACTTGACGTACCAGGTGATCATCCTGCTTGCCAATTTGAGGTTCTAGTGAAGTTTTGAGAATAATTTTTCTAATAGGTTGATTCTTATAGGGAAGCTCACGCGTAAGATAACAAGAAGAACCAACGTAAAAATGAACATTTATGTTATTTCTCAAACACTTTCGTTTTGAGAAGTAATGCACACAGCAGCTCACACACTTGACGACTTACTAAGTGTTCATCGTGTTTGGCAATTTGAGGTTCTAGTAATGTTTTGAGAAGTGATGCACGCAGAAGCTCACTCACTTGACGTACCATGTGCTCATTCAACTTGCCAATTTGAAGTTAAAGTTTATTTTTTGGACGTGCCAGGTTCATTTTTTTTTAAGAAACGGGTTTTCTATGTATTTTAGGGGGTTTACCATGCACTTTCTTTCTGATACTAGTCGCTCTTTCAGGGTGACATGTTATGTTTTGAATTTACTTTGTGTTTTTCATTTGTGCCAGGTGCTATTATTGGGCGCACCAATGTTTCTATGTATGTAATGTGCTTTTTATTTATTCTGTTCAAATAAATAATTTTTTTGCGAGAAAGAAGAGAAATGTATTCCTTTTCAAGTTGCTTTGAATACGTTTCCCTGTCAAGTTTCTCAACCAACTCTTCTCCTAATGATTTTACAAGTGATCTACCTGGAATAAATTCATAAAAATGCATTTACATGTGTAAAAAGTTATTTTTTGAAAATTTATGTGATTTTTAATTTTCTATCTTAAAATTCTCGTTTCACCGAAATTTGATTAAGTGGTGCATCTGTCCATGCAATATTGTACACAAATTTTTTGCACCAACCCGCTACTTCTCTGCAATATCCTTCAATTGACAGATAATGAATGGAACACATCATATAATGTATTTGAACATCTGTCCTTCCAAGAAATTTCATGTTTACGTCTACTACAAGTATATCATTCAGCTTGTTCATTTGAAACAATTGATAAATAATGTAAAAACCAAGGTTCAAATTCGAACCTATAAAGCTCCGTTTTTTTTAATCATTTGGAGAACATAAAAGAGTGGTCTCCACTATTGATTTTCATCTTTCGAAAAGTAGTTTTCCAAAAGTTTCCACTTACGATAACGATTTTCCATTTTCATTTAGGAATCGCCAGACAGCTCGTCGAGCACCAGCATCTTGCATCTGCAACCCTCTGCCTCCGACGACGGGCTGCACGTGTCTTGCAGAGCCACCAACAGTCTCCTTGGACCAGCATTTGCTCTCGAGGACAGCGTTCGAATCACCGTGCTCTGTGAGTATTGTCAACCGCAAGCTGTCGAGTTTGAAAACTGAAATTTTAATGAGGGCTTCCTAGTGAAATTGCTATATAGTTTAGAAAATAAGTTTAAAAAGCGAGCTTTCCAGTGATATTTATTTGTTATCACTGTGAAGATTGTCATCCGAAAACTATGGAGTTTAAAAATTTAAGTTTTAATGAGAGCTTTCCCGTGAAATTTGTATTTTATTTCGCTGGGAGTATCGTCACCCGCAAACAATAGAGCCTAAAAAATGGAAGTTTCAATGAGGGCTTTCCAATGAAATTTTTTTTCATCACTGTGAATATCGTCGAGAGCAGGCTAAGGAGTTTTTAAGCAAAAAATTTAGTTAAACTCTTTCTCTTGAATTAATTTTCATGGCCTCAGATTCGGTCAGTGAGTATACATACTTTTCTGAGTATGCAGCTTCTAATGAGGTTGTTTTATCGACACGTAAATAAGTTTCAATCGAAATTCCCACTTAAAGAAACTGTAAACATAATGTTGTTAAATTGATGTACTTCATGCACCGGATTGATAATTGGAATATCTGGTAGAGGCTGTTTTTATGCTAGAAATTTCAAGAAACATGTTTCACTGCTGTCGTTGATGTATTAGAGCTGGTAGCATGTGAGGAAATAAATTGAAAGCTTTAGTATCAAAAACATGATTGCTTTTGCATTTTTTATTTCCTATTTCCTAATATATGAATCAATATGTTTGTAGGAGATCAAATCTAAAACGATGAACATGCCAAATGAAGCAGTAATTCCTTGCGGCAAATCTAAACGCTTCTATGCTGTCGATTAGTCATGTCGCTAATCTGCGTAAGATAGTAATCATTTCCTGAGTGCACTCGCTGCTTATTGGGCCACTGTGGCTATCGGAGAGATACGCCAACAGCAATGAGGCCTGCATTTAGTATCACAATAATCTTGATAATAGTCTCCAAGGGCTAAGCACCCTGTACAGTAATCTTGATAATAGTCGCTATGAACTGAGAATTCAGAAATGTGTCTTGCATTCATACGCTTTTCGTATTACTATCTCTTAGTTCGAACAGAAATAACGGAGGGCCTGACGTTGAAGTTGAGTTATACCCTTACTCGTACTTGTGCTTCTATTACGGTTACATTCAGCTATTGATTAATGTAGAGTCTAAGTTAAGTTTTACAGAAACGAGTAACTCGCTTTTTGGGCTGAGAATACTTTGATACACGAACTTCAACTGCAAGTGTTTTTCGGAGAGATCAAATTATTTCTTAATGTGATAGTTCCATCCAAGATTCAAAACTTCTATCTCAAGCACTACATTAGCCAAATTTAAAAATTCTTCATATATTTTTGGTAAGGAATGAATTGAAAGCAGCTCTTTATCAAGAGAGCAAAAATTTTCAAATGTCAGCTAGTGAAGAAGTTTCACTCGGAATTGAAGAAGTTCTCCAGTTTACCAGCACTCGTGATTATGATACCAACCTGTCATCTGTTTCTCGCAATTTAATAGGCTCTACGATGAAAATTTGATTTTACCAGAAAAATGTGACAAGTTTTACACTTTTCTGATGTAGTGCTTTACAAGCATGAGATAGAAGTTTTGTATCTTGGATGGAACTATTACACTACGAATCGATTTGACCCATAAAAAAACCGCTGCAGTTGGATTAACTTTATCAAAATATTTTCACCCTAAGTCGTGAGGGACTCGTTTCTGTAGAACCTAACGTATACACTGCATTAATAGCTGAAATTACCCGTAATAGAAGCACTAGTGCGAGTAATGGTATAACTCAATTTCAACATCAGGCCCTCCGTAGTTTCCGTTCGAACAACGAGATAGTCATTCAGAAATGTGTTGGTAACAGATGCAGAATTCAGGTTTTATCTAGCGCATTGGTCTATGTTCATCCAGTTACACGGTTTCTGTAAGAACAGAATATAATATTCGGTTCGAGCAGCTAGGTCCCACACTTCATGAACCAATGTGGAACTAGTTACAAAGCCTCGAAAAAGTATAATAAAAAAGCAACATTTACATTTCCCAACATCCCTCTAAAGGATTGTTTGCGTGTTTTTTTTTTTACTTTTTTTGCTGTCACTTTTGTTGAATACGTCTTTTAACAAGGGAAATCTTTGAAAAATTCTAATTAAAACTCTAGATGTGCCAGTAAAATGAATAAGTAAATAAATTACGAAATGTCTCATTGTCTCTCAACATTCCTGTCCAACTCAATTGGTCTTCAATATAATGAATCTTTTTAAAATAGATGACAAATATTACAGCATTTCTACATAGAACCGGAGTACATCATTCTTAATTTCATCAACTATTTTGCAAATCCCCTAGCTACAAATAAAAAATGCTATTCTGGACCATAAAATAGTCACGATGCGTTTGATGCAAAGTAAGATTGCTGAAAATTTAGCTACTGAATGTTTTCTATAGAGTCAGTATGCATGCTCCCATATCTTCTGTATTCTAGAAAAACGTTTTTGATCACGTGAGTGATAATTTAGGGCACCTTTTGACCGGATCACCACATCCACACTTGATTCTACGTTATCCTCTGAGCAGAAAAACACAAATAATATTGCAGGTTCAATTGCTCAAAAAGTGCCCTCATGACCAGTAGAACTGAGAAATTTGTAACGAATTGAATCTAACTAAAGACCACGTAGATTTATAATATTCGAACTTACTTACGGTTCTAAGCAAATTTTAACCTTTATGAATAGTAGATACTCTACTCCACAGCGCAAAAAATCCAGGTCATTGTTTCCATTCCCAATACTCGAGTAAAATTTTGTCACGAAATTTTATTTCAAGCTAGGAACTTTTCATTTTTTCAAGCAAAACTTTGCAGTACTTCAAGGTGACAAATGGCAAGGTTAAAGTATGTTAAGGATCATAATTGATGATTCAAGAGTCAAGTGGGTGTTTTTCCAGTATTGGTCAGTAATAATATCGCGCAGAACATTTTGTTGCTGTGTAGCTCACTTCTTTGTTTATATTTATTCGCTCGTGGCGCTTATGAGAAGATATTTAAACAACGTTTCCCTGTGCGTTAATTGAAATTGTTTTAAGAAGTTAACGTATCTTGTTGGCAGCGTCGTCTTTTCACAGCAAGCTTTTTTTGTTTCGCCTTGTGCGAAATCACTTATATTCATTTATCAAGGAAATGAAATTCAAGCCTGAACTTCATCATTCTTTGACCTTAATTAATGGTCGTTTTCAAAAAAATTTAAAATGGAATGAACCCTTTGTGACGTCAGGGATGTTTGATATATATTCTATTTAATTCTGTATAATTTAAGTTTGGCTTATTTGTCTACATGCAAATCTCCTAGTGATAAGAATGACAAAAATTATTTTAATTCATCACTAATTTCCTGCCTCCTAAATAATGTAGCCCAGAATTTAATGGCTATGAATGTGAAATGTATTCGAATGATTCGTTCTAGAAATATGTTAGCTTTAGAGCTACGAATTCAATGTGCTGTGATAAATTTGCAATGCAACATGCATTTTTCACGCGACGTTTTGGAGTTCAAAAAAAATTATAGAATCGTTTTGGAGTTTACAGCTCTCTTCATTTTGCAAGTAAACTAAGATCGTTGCTAAATTGGTGAAACTCGCGAATAAATCCCACTTTTGTTAAGCTTTCTTCATGTTATCTCGGCGCGCGTGTTAGCATAGTTTTGAGAGATATTCATGAATGTAACAGTATTATGAATGAAAGAGAGTAACATGTAATGAGTCCATTTTTTTACTTTCTGAATTAGATTATTTGTGTTAACCGTATGTTATTCTGCCATATATTAAAGTTGATTTAGAACTTATTCGAGCTTATTTGAATAAACATTTTTTTGACAGGGGGTCCTTTTTCTTCGGTATGTTGTATTCAAAGCCTCCTGTGGGCACAATATTATTACTAAAATACAAATGAATGTTGATTTTCCCACATAACTTACACATAGGTAATGCATTATTCGTTCACTTTTTTTGGGGGTTATGGTCTATTTTATGTAATTCCTTCAGCAAGTGGAAATATATACTGAAAAACTTACTAAATTGGAAAAACATTCATGAGTTGTAGACCTAATAATTTTAAACTCGTATATGTTTTGATAAATACTGCACATATATGAGGTTGTGTCATTATTCTGTCATATGAATATTTGGATTTTATTGACATCATCTCTCTATATTTTAGGAATGAAGCTCCGTAAGTTGAAATCATTTTTGTGTCTAATCTTATTTTCCAACTTTTGAGATCGGTTCTAGTTAGACCAGAAAATTTCATTTGCAAATTGCCACCTTTTTAATTCTTTTTATTTCCTAGATTCTCCCAGGGTTTCCCTGAAGCTTTCTCCTCTGCTGAACATTTCCAACATCAACGAAAATGACGACGTTTTTCTGGACTGCGACGTAATGGCAAACCCGCCCGTCACTTTGCTCAAGTGGCATCATAACGTGAGTTTATTTTACTAATGAAGAGTTCTCTCATTTCCGTAATTTGAAAAGAACAATAATGGCCGGAGGATGTTTGTGTCAACTTTTGCTGATGCTCGGCACTTTATTTTTCCTGCTCACTGGCAATCATTCGTTTGCTGTGGAGACTGTTTTTTGAAATAAAGCGCGTTTGTTCGAAATTTTATTTCATTGGTAAACAGTTTTTCACACAAAAGCGAGTAAACTGCTAACCACTTATATGTTATTTAGCATTCATGAAAGTATGAAATGAATAATTGAGGTTTTATTTCTCAAGTGTTTCTAATTTCTCAATTATTAACGTGTTCATTGGGTTGAAAATATATAGTATGTTACAAGCTAACTGTGAGAGATTATGCATATTTGATAAACATTTCTCAGTACAATAAGTTGGCTGATTTGAAAATCATCAGCGTTAAAATCGATCAGATGATAAATGATGAAATACAAATGCAATTAGAGAGGAAAATAAAATTGAAAATAAAGTCTCTGGAAAATTAATTGAACTTCAATAAAAAATCACGTGACCAACAGCGATACATCAAAGTTTTTTACCAGCATTTAATTAATGGCATAGTACTGATGCTTGTAAACTACTACGCCTGTAAAAACAGGCCTAGTAGTTTCAATGCATGTCAAATAGTTGCATACTCCGTTAAAAACAGAACGATGGTAGATAAGATCAATGTACGACGTGAAGGAAAATTGTGAATTTATTCTAAGTTATAATAATAACAGAAAAATGAATGCGTGTATTCTCACATTTCATAGGATTCAGAGTATTTCTAGGAGAGCTTTGGTAGTTTGTAGATTCTCATTCAGAAGTGGTGACGAGTTTATTTCCCGTTCATTTTATCTAAATTGAGTTAGATTGTGAATTGTTTCGTAACTATAAATGCTATCAACCCATCGGAGTTATTTGTGTAAACTTATTGATTCATTTCAATATTAAGTCTCTCTCTTTGACGGCAAATCTCATGTAAGTTTACTATCTATTCTCCTATTATTAATGGTTCCCGTGTGATGGCAGCAGATCAAGCCATCAGAAGTCCTGTCACGATGCAGAATATTTTTGCAAAGCAAATGAGTGGATGCCTGGAATAACGCGTTAAGTAGAATTTTTCCACTGTAATTTAAAAAAAAATTGATATCCCACATGACCACTTGATTTTAAAATATGTACGAGTATCTAAGTAAGATTATCGGCGGGTCATTCTATTCTGTGTAAAAGTTCGTCAGTTAAGCACTTACTTTCAGAGTTTTATGATTCCATGTATCAGTATAATTACATCGCTGCGGTTAAGTACTTGCCACTAGATTTTTGATGATTCCCAGTACCAATGTAATTCCATCGTTGAGTCTTACTATTCTATATAAAAGTTCGTCAATTAAGCACTTGCCACATGAGTTTTGATGATTTCAAGTACCCATGTAATTTCATCGATGAGTCTTTCTACTCTGAATAGAAGTTCGTCAATTAACACTAAGCTGTTTCAATCGGCAGGGAGAAGAACTCCCCGCAGATCCCTCAAATGGCATCGTGCACAGCAACATGAGTCTCGTGCTGCAAGGAGTCACGAGAAAGTCTACGGGAAAATATACCTGCACTGCATTTAACAGGCTTGGGTCCGCTACTAGTGATGACCTGCAGCTCACCGTGAGATGTGAGAATGTTTTTTGTGTTTAATATGCGTCATTGAAATCGAAAAAGAGTGTTTTTTCTTGTTTGCTGCAAGATTTTAATCCTAAACAAATGTTTCTGTCAAGAAAAAAAATGATTCAATAACTGTTTGAGAATTTATTTTAATATGCCGCTTTAATTAGGTGTGAACATTTTTTGCATATTTTACCGCTAATTAAAATAGTGCAGCAATCCTTGTGAAGTTTATACTTATCATATCTATGTAAAAGAATGGGCTTATGGACTAATGATATTATAATCTGGTAGTGATTCAATTTTTCAAAACTAGCATTTCAATTGGCTTCCTGTAGCTGAAAATTTTACATGAGAACATGAGTAAGAACTTTGAAAATTGTCTTCCATTTCTAAGTTTAGTCTCTAGTTCAAAGAACGAAGTTTTCTACGGAAAAATTTTGGATTACGTTTGGTATGGGTGCTAACTTTATTTGTCTCTCAGGAAGAAACATCGCTAGTAAACTGCTTCTTGATTTGGAATGAAAAAATGTGTCCCGGATTTAATTCAGACAAATCTTCAAGAACCAACTATGTCCGTAGGAAAACGGTCCTTTAAAAGCTGGTTGATTGCCTCACAAAAACGTTTAAAATTTGTTCACGATGTAAAACAATTAAAGTACAATCATGAAAACATTTCCTCAGTGAAGAAATACCCGAATTTTTTCCATTTCCCTAGTCACTCCAGTCTGTCGCGGTGGCAGCGAAAGCGAAGAACATTCTGGCTTTCACCAAGGCAGGCAGGACTCCATAGACGCGAGAGGTCTTATTTCCAGCACCAAAGATAACATCAACTCTATTAGAGGCGACGCAGGAGCCAGCAACGCTATTGATTTCAGCACCTCTGACGCGAGCGAAAGTGACACTTCGGTGCCCAGGATCTACGGAACAGGCGTTGGTGTCCCGGTCAACATAACGTGTTCTGTCGATGCTCATCCCAAGCCCCATACCTTTACCTGGTCCCTCAACGCCACCACCCAGGAACACGTGAGTCCCTATGTTTGATTTTTTTAAAGAAAGTCGAGGTTCCGTTGGAGAGGCACCTTTAGAATATTGTTGCTTCGTTTTTGGAGGCTGTGAAGGATGTTTTTCGTTTTATTAGAGTCTCTTGTTGTAGGTATTAGCACTTTTTCTGATTTAAATCTGAGAAACCAGATTGGTGTGTTTCGTTTTTGTGTGTTAGTTACATGCATTACACAAACTACACGCATTTAAAGTGTGCGTTTTTACTTGTATTTTAATGATTATTTCTTACAATGACTTAATTTACAAAGAATAGAAGTGTAAGCTTCGCACATGGCAAATGTGTATGATTTTGTTTGTTTTCCGGGTGTCCGACTGAACGGCGATTTGTTACAAAAAATAGTATTGCATTATTTAAATTAAATTCTTCAATTAATGTGCAGGGTGTCTGACTGAACGAAGATAAGTTAAGAAAAAATTAACTTATTGTAGAATTATTTAAATTACGTTTTTTAATTATTTAACTGATTTTTAGGGTGTCCGACTGAACGGCCATGTCATAAGAAAAAATGAACTTAGTATTACATTATTTCTCGGTCTCCATGTAGGCTACGGACGATTCCCCGCGGCGTCACAATAGCGGGAGACTCCCGAACAAAAGCAGGACCACCACAGCCAGCCACGGCAGCTCTAGCAACCTGCTCACCTACACTCCCCACAGCTCGCACGAGTTCGGCACTCTCCTCTGCTGGGCTCAAAATGACGTCGGGCGTCAAACCGATCCTTGCGTGTTTCAGGTAAAGAAAAGATGACATCGCTTCGCGACGCAGTGTTGCGTTTACTGAGCTGCGTACGAGTAAATATTCAAAGGAATTGGCTCGATTTTTGTAGTTCTGATGTCTCTCTGTGGAGAATTTGATGTCTCTACGTGAGATTGAGTTATAAGGAAGATGTTATTGAGGCCTTGGATTTTCCTTTCATTGCTTCAAAAGAAACAATTTCTGATTACATCCAGATACAAATGTGGAAATATTTTTCCTAATTTCAGTCTCTGGGTGATAGAGCATGCATACATTATACATATGCAGTATTTTTTATCTTTTTTCTACTTCCAAATTGTTGTCAAATTTTTCATCTAATTAATTGGTATCCCTTACCAATCGTAGTGGAAAAATTATACAAATATTCAAGTTCTCAAATTTGTTTGCATTTTTTTCGGAATTATGTTTTTTTAAATGCAAAATTACCGGACAGCTCAAATATTCAAATTTAGAGAAGCACTACTGCTTTTTCTAAACTTGATTTCTCCTAAAAATTCATTTGATATCCTTAGATGATGTTGAGTGCCATGGATGCGGTGCTGCAAGGGAATAATATTTGTGATAAAATAATCACATTATTTATGGAGTAAAATTTGCTGCTCAAAGCTCGTCAGTAAATAAGAAGTGTTTCCAAAACGAAGAAAATATATTTTCTGAAATTCTGAAGAGTCACGTTTATTTTTCTGGTGTATAATATGAGTCTGTTGGAATTAATCATGGGGATCGACATGACAAACGAGAGGAAGAAGGCATTTTTTTGTTGATTTTATTTGCATATTTTTGTATAATATCAAGATGTCTTTTTGAGAAGAGCAAATCTGCCGTGAGTAAGGCATCAGGAACTTAGTATCGCTAAAACATTTCTTCTACTCCATTCAAAACAGAAATCCTTATCCATCAATCAGTTACATCCAATTTGACTTTCAAAACCCAAACCAACTGTACATTTGGTGTATCTGCAGGTGGTGCCAGCAAGCAACCCTGCAAGTGTTCATAACTGTACAGTCTCAGCGACATCGCCCAGCTCTCCCAATACTCTAGTGCTCAAGTGCATGCCGGGATGGGACGGAGGACTTGAGCAGTCTTTCACTCTCAAAGTCATGGAAGGCAAAAATTTCTCAGCTAGATCGAGAATAAATAGACTTGGTCAAAAAGACGAGGATTCGCAGGGACAGATGGAAGAATGGATCAGAGGAGGGTCTGTTGGTTACATCAAAGATCAGCGACAAACATCGCAAGCAAATTTCGGTGACGAGGTTGAGCGGAAGGATGACAGCCGGCTTAGAGGGACGCCCTCAGAAAAAGGTGTTCTGGCCGTGCTCGCCGGCCAATCTTCTCCCCATTTCACGGTCTCCGGACTCGCTGCTGGGCAAGAATATGTCCTCCAGGTGAATTTTGTGGCATCTATATTATATTTTAGATGCACTGAATTTAAAAGGGCTGAACGTATGTTACGAAAGTAAACATATCAATAAGTAAGGATACCGTAATCAAATATTCATGAAAAAGACAAATGTGTGCTACGTTACTATTTTCATTGATCACTAATTACACTGCTTTTTAAAAGTATATCGTTGAGAGTTTTCAATCCCTTTAACACAGTACTCGTGGTGCATGAACACATGCTTTTTTGAGTTAATGAGTTGTATTTTTTCTTTTTAACATATAAATTATCACGGGGAAACATGTCATCAACTAAGGAAAGTTTGTTGTATTTTTCACAGATCGTCGCAAGTAATGCACGAGGAGATTCAGCTCCACTTATAGTGAACTACATGACCCCGATAGATGTGGCGGAAGGCCGCCTCAGTTCAGATACAGCTTACACGAATTCAGGAAATGGTGGTGGGAGCGGAATGGTGATCCTCGTTGTTGTTTTGGCCATTCTGGGGGTCTTCGGAGGCATCATAACAGCAGCTATAGTCATGCTTTTGAGACGAAAAAGAGAGCACCGCGTGCGAACTCGAAACGCCAACGAAGAAGAAAACGAAACCGAAGACGAGCGTCGACTCAGGTCAACAACACTCGATTCTGTAGAGGACACCCAGTCCCCTGAGCTTCTAGCAAGTCAAAATGAACTGAGAGAACAGTTTGTCAAATCAACTGGGGGTGCCAGCTTCTGTAGTCCAAGTTCTCCGACTTTTGAGCCCCTCCCTTCGATGAGCAGTTCACTTATACCTACTATATCAAACTCCAGCTCCGTAGCTGCTTCAAGGTTTAGTAGAGGTCCAACTCAGAGAGAACGTATAGTTCGATCTCTGCCTCAAGAACCTCCAGATCCTGATATCTTATTATATCGTCTCAAGTCTTCAGGTAAGGAAAACTCCTTAGCTAATTGAAATATGGGCTGGATGACTCAATAAATGCGAAGTGAGCTTGAATTCAGGGATTACTTTGAATTTCTAGTTAATTTTGACTAAGAAATTTAATCTCCTTGTAACCTTTTCCCGTTTCCCGTATCAGCTACATTTATTTGAATATTGATTATTTGTCAGTTTTTAGAGCGCATAAACTTCTACAACCTCAAATTTCAACAGCATTTCAACTATGTCTAAATTTCGCTTTTTATTGCCTAATCTGTTAATCACTAGACCGCAACATATCAAACTAGTTCCGCCAGGAAAAATAGCAACGGAATTAATGGAAGACAATTTTGCTTTGAGTACCTTCAGTGAACGTACAATATCAGAAGAATTAAATGTGTGCTTAATGTCTACTGAATTTCCAGTAATCTCTGAAGGCAGAAATGCATTCCAGCGAGTCCATGAGTGCTTGAAGATCTTCTCTTTAACAAATTACGAAGTTAATTAGAAACTCCAATAAAAATGGGCGCTGGGGTTGGGGCAGGCTGCTGGCTAGCATAGTTTGCGTTAGCACAGTGGTTGCGTGAAAACGTTTCAAAAGTAAATTTTTAGTTATATCATACGGTGTAAACTGGTTGAGTTATCTGTAACCAAGTGGAGCCTCGGTAGCCATTCAATATTTTGCATTGGCCTGCCCTGACTCGTACTTTACTGCGCTGGTCGGGCCTCACTGTATAAATAGGCGTAGATGCTGCAGCGAGATTTAACGGGAGAGGTTTGAGAACAAAAGCGTACTCAAATTTCAAATCAGGAATTTATTTCAACTTTCTTTTATGCAAAAATTAGGAGGTAGAAAAAATAATTTTGGTACTCTTTGCTAACATAGTCTTCATTTTTTTCCAGATGTGTGACTACAGTCTCCTCATAATTCCCTTCGCTTCACCTTCAACTAATCTGTGAAATATTTCTCTATTATGTGGGCTCAATATTAATTATTTATTTGTATTATGCAGTGTCGAGTCTATGAAAATATTCCCGATATTCATTTTCTACGTGGAAAATGAAACTATTTACCAGTCAAGTATGTACAAAGTTTTGTACTGACTTCTACGAGTATAATGTCAATTTTATACCTAGTTTGAAGCCTTGTATTTTGCTGATGTTTAATTGGTAGTTTCTCTAAATATTTAAATTCTGGAGAAATGTGTATTCCCATGTCCATCGAAATTTTTCAGCTTCTTTTAAACAAAAAATTCCGTCTTAAATTCTTCGTTTGAATACTAATTGTTGATAAACGTTATGTACATCTGTGAATCTAGAATATCTATTGAACTAATAAAATTAATTGTTACATAATCCTGAACCTGATGTTTTGATCCCATCGCTAACAATATATTTACGTTTGAATTCTACAGACCTTCCTATGATACTCTCATGCAATCATGACCAAGTACGTTTAGCACATGCGTTGTTTCCAGAGAAGAGGAAAAATTGCACCCTTCATTAAATGCGGCAGCTAATAGTATGCAGGGAAACAGTTTAAGTAAAACCTATACGACGCATGAGCAGCACTTCCGATTATTTTTAAAATGAATTACAAAAAATGGATAAAACGCACGTGATCAAACTGTGTTGTGTGCTCCACTCAGATTTTTACAATCTTAGCGCTTCTGAAAAAAATCTCGGTCTCAAATGTTCTCTGAACACTCAATTATGTATCTACATACTTCAGAAATAATACATTTGGTTAGTTGTACATGATGTCCTTACTGCTTTGAATAGGATCCTGAAGTTGAACTGCTTGAAATTTTCTCATGCTGACTCCACATGAGCTGGAACGAAATAATCAAATCTGACCCAACCTAAGTTGATTTACTAAAACGTTTTCCAGCGCATTTCGTGTATGCCGTGGAAACGTAACTTGTGACATCGTGTCATGAATAACGCGGCTGTTTTAGATCTCATTTTTTTTCGTTACTTATGATAATAATTCTTCCTCCAGTAAATTTTTTAATAACTGAAATAGATTCTTACAACGTTTTCACTAACTTTTTAAAAAATCGAGGAAAATGGTTCAAGCACTTTTTGTGCATTAATTAGTCGAAGAAAGTGAGTGTTAGAAAATTGACTCTTGTTTTGAGCTGACTCCTAAGGCTGCAATATACGAACTGAAAAGCCCTAATCCTCTCAATTGCGGGAAGGGCATAAAAATATTGTGTACATATATAAATCATTCATTTTTCAATTCTTGCCTTCCCATACCTACTATACTGCAGGGTGAGGTGACCGCCTAAATTACGGGTTTTCAGCCCTAATCTACTATGACTAAATTTTATAACAGACCGTACAATTTTTATATTTCAAGTGTTTTCGTACTAGGAAATACATTACCGTCCCTTGTTCATTTCAGAAAAACTGATGTGATGGAGAAAATGAAACGCTGATGAAAAGAATTCTGTGCAACAATTAAATATTCTCATTTATAAATACTCAGACCCTCAACTGAGAACCGATTTAAATGAAGTATTTTGACACCTTTTAAGCATCAAAGACGAATTCTACAATATAATATGAGAAGTAAAAGAAATCTGAGACAGTTCAAAACAGTTACATACGAGAGCTCACAATAAATCGAAACTCTTCTGGTAGGCAAAGTAAACCCTTTTTCGCCGGGGCATCTATGATTTTATCCGCCCAAATATCTTCTTTGCACTAGGTGACTAAAATCATAGATGCCCGTCTTTGAAGTCTGAGTCAGATTATTTCAGATGACTTCTCAACTTCAGGGACTTCACATTTCATTTTCAATTTTAGCAAAAACTTTCGGAAAAATTTGATGCTCATGAAAAAATATCGAAGAAGAATCTATTGCATCCAACGCAAGACGTATAGTATCCACGAAGATTGAAATCATCTATGGAAACATGCTTATTTCGAGCCTGTGCGGATTACAGGCTCTTAAAAGTTACGCGCTCGGATCCCTGTAAAGTAAGTGTGATGGAAGATAACGACACTTGGAGCTTTACGAACACTACCAAATGAAATTATAAATAGGGAAAAAATTATGCTGGAAAAGATAAAGGTTGCTCTTTGAGAATGCCTTTGCGTTTATAATGGGATTGAATTACACTAAGAAACCTGGTTTCCTTACTGCTTCATTAAAAACATGCAAGTGTACGCCCGTAGCTGAAAACGAGCTCTTAAGAATTAAATGAAACACTTGTCCATAATATCCACGATAACTTGGAATTTTGAATACAAAATGAGTTTTAACATATCTGCGACTAATTGGAAAGGTTTAGTTTATTTAAGACGGTTCATTACTTTGAAATTTCGAAGTGAAACCTGTACTATCGAAAAAATTCGTTTCGTTTTAACATATCTATTGACCATTTGAAAAATTGTGCCGCTTATACATTAAAATTTTGATTCACTCCTGAATGATTTATACGCAGAAGTATTGAAAAAACCGGTTGTAGAGTAAAATAATCTGAGTCAAAATTCATAATTCAAATTTCACTTTTTTTCTTGAATTTTAATTTTCAAATCGCGAGATGTAAAGCACTCAGCGAATCTGAATCGAAGTACGTATTTGTGCGTCCACCGTTGCTTTCATCTCAATAATTCTAGCATCAGTTTCTTCGGGCTTTGTCCCCAAGCCTGGACGAAAAGCCATTCAATGTCTTAAAAACAGCTCTGAAACAAGATGTAAAACAGTTTTTTCTCTCGATGACACTTTCATCAATGCGATTGACTGAATATTTAAATTAAATATTTTTTAATATTTAAATTAAATATTAATTTAATATTTAATTTTAATATTTATTTTTATATTTAAATATTTAA